>JABASH010002228.1:0-21228 GCA_019776445.1 Tomocerus maximus
ATCTGCCTATGGTAGAAGGAGACGAGTCATGGGAGGAAGAGCGGTGCAATCTTACGAGAACGTACTGATTCAGTATCGTGTATACTGATGAGCCCGAGTTGACTATAAAGCTGTACTTAACTTAACTTAAATGTGCTAGTGCATTGTACACCTGTTTACAAGTTTCGACATATCTCATCTTTTTTAATTACAAATTAAAAGTTTAATTGTACTGCATTGCATAAAAGTAAATTGAATTGTTTGTGAGCAGTAATTTATCCGCCTCCTTTTATTATCTCTGTTGCAATATGGTACCTCGTTGTGTCTGGAAATACGATATTAAGGATCGATCCATGGAATTTTGATAGCGTAGTATAGTAATTCACATTGGATGAGGATATTATGATTGACTAGTGTGAGTGGAGCATCTGGCATGATTTTACAATCCTGCCAAATAGATATTTATTTCCTTAACCACGGCTAAGCTCCTCGATTGCTGTAAAGCCAAGTTCGTCAAGACTTTGATAAGACATGAAGATATTATACTGGAAAGGGAAAAAAATCCTATGATCAAAGATTCAGATTTTTTCCCTTTATACTTTACAATATAGCGACAGGCAAGAATAAGTTTCTCCGCATTGGGTTCGCCATGTCATGTACAAAGATACACAGGAATTTTTCTTAGCAGTGTGGTTAGAAAAATAATAACAGGAATTATCTCTGTTGGGAATTGTGGGAAATATAATTGTACAGTTGGGCCGGATGCTTTAGGATAAACAATTGTGTGTATACTAATAGGATTGGGATAGAATGGTGATAAAGGATTTGGCTATGTAATTGCTCATCTTCCTGGTACAAGTGCACTAAAATAGGTTTATTGTGTAAGTATACACGAAGGGAAGACGAGTAGTGGCCACCAGTGCATTATTATTTAGGTATGCATCGTAAATCGTATCCACGAGTTCTAAACATTTAATCGATGTGCATAAAATATGCATACACTTCCTTTCATGGTTTTCTAGTACCATTCCAAGCCAGGTTCCAATAATGGGATCTAATATAAATGGAGTGAATCGCTAGGTACGGAGAATCCTTTTCTTGTGAAACTGTTAGGCTGTAGCTTATAGGTAATGGCTGGATTTGAGATTTTGCTGAATAGAAATGGAGATGTGGATTCTTTGGTTTCACGACCAGAGTATTAGCACATAAATGTACCTACATTTACTCCACTTCGGTAGTCTCTGGCACAGACATTAGACACGACTACAATTTACAGTATAAGACTGTAATTTGAGGTTGACTTTAGTATAGCCTACCCTTATCTCTCTTCATAGCTAAACTGGAATAAGGTTAAGTTTGTGGCTGAATGAAGTCAGAGTCACAGTCAGAGTGCTGCCTTATTAATAATAATATGAGTATGTCGTGAATAGTTTATTAGCTCCAGGTCCTTACTATACATTGTAGTTTCAAATACAGAAATGTAATTCTATTAAGTGAGCTGCTGTCTGCTTTGTAAATTGCATGCACTACCTATGGTTAATACTTAAGTGGCACATAAATATTTGCTAATGCCGTATTCACCGCATTTATTGTTAATCTGTTATCATTTACAAGCTATTGATTCGTGTAATATTTAACATGCTTTTGCATTTTTCAGACAGATATTATTGTACATATATTTATGAGAAAAATCGTCTAACTTTTCTTTTAAATTCATTTGTCTTTTGTACGCATTTTACAAAATAGCATACCTAATTAAAATGTTAGTGATTGTGTTTAGTATACACCAAGGAAGATAGATATATAATAGTACTACATGTACATGTACTAAGTGCATACTTTAACTCACTATTAAATAACTGCGTATTAAGTAGTAATGTTACCTGAAAGCGATTAACTTGAATTGGAGGTTACTTTTTCGGTAGTTTAGGATAATATGATAGAAATGTCAAGTTTGACTTTGACGCACCTGTATTTGCGAATCTAAAGACAGAGTCTACAGACTAAATGGCGGTCTCGTTACATATTTATGCGTATAGTTATCTGTATGCTTTATCTATGTTGGCGGGTTAGTTCTAACTAGCATTCTATATTCTGCTTTAACTTTTAACGAGAGTTGGATATTGGCTTGAGTTTATTCCTTTTCATAAGCATTTCTATTGGCATATAGAGCAATTATATTGATTGATTGTCAGATGACCATCTGCTATTGTCTAGTAAAGCTTAACTATATCTAATCACTTTGTATCAATTTCTGTATCTTCTGTTTTAGGTACTTGTTTGTAGGCTAGCGTGACATGAAATATAGATTTGAATTAACGTTTGTTTGCTACGTTAGCCTCTGTTCATTGCTAAATTATTAGGTAGTAGCTATGCAATCCATCTGCATTTCTCTTATGTAGGACATGCAGCAGAAATCCCGACGATAATAATTCTGCTGACGATAAAATGCATTTTGTTAGTTATGTACTTAAGTACACAACAAACAGTAAATTGATATATCGGCAATGCCCCACTTTGGCAAATTCTAAATGGCAAATATTTTATATTATAAATTTCGAACAACAATTTCATGTATAATTGGACCAAGCACTAGCAGTTAGTCATTTCGCATTTAGGAGGATCACATTACTTTCTTACTCCTTATCCCTATTTAACTAATAACATAACAGCTAACTCGTCCAAATAACTAATGACTACAATGACCTTGATATTAAATTGTGAGGACCTACCCTTAGGCAGGACCTTTGTCAATGGCCTCTGTTCAGATACTTTTCAGTTCTGAACACACGCCGGGGCATCACGATAAATGGTGTATCTGTTTTGGTAATAGTTAAAGAATGAAATTAAGGCACGGAATGTGTTTTCAACATAAATAATTTTGTTTAAATTTACATTTTCAATTCATTTTAATTAATTGCAAAGGTAAAAATAAGTATCCTTTATAACATTTTGCATTGATTTGTAAAATAAATGGTCGAAATATCCCCGATTTTTCAAAAATTGATGGAATTTGCATGTAAATTATATGAAATTGTTTTAATTGTTGAAATAATAAATAGTAAGTGCCACCACATAGACTTATAGTTGCAGTGATTTTTGCTTCGTTCTAAGTTCAAATTAATAATTTTGTAAAAATTAGTTGTCTCGTTGTCTGATACATAACCTATTATATATTACCTATATAACATAACCTATTACCTCTATTACGTTGCCTGATACATAACCTATTACCTATTATTTTATATGTAGTAGCAATTTTAAACTAAATGCTACCGCACAAAATAAAGTTAAAATTGTGTGTATCGATCGCACAGTGGAACGATAATTATTAACAAATTCAAGTAGTACTTAGCTAATAATTTTAATGTTATCTTATCGTTTCGATTAGAGTAAAATCACAAATATCCCCGAGTGAAATAAGTGTGTATCAAGTCTAAAATAGACAACAAAAGAAGCAACAAGCATTTGGTAGTCTGTATTTGACTTTTTAAAAATTGCTTTTATCAGGATTTTGCAGTTTTACATGCTCGCCAAATTTAAGTTGCCAATTTAAATACTTATGATTATGACCACTATATAAAATATAACACTTTTACTACTTCTGTACTTTTCAGTGCTAGTCTAGTAAGAATTTGTCATCAGATTCAGAACATAACTCTTGATATAGTATGCAATGCACAGAATGCCCTATTTTCTATTCATCACTCTATAGAAAGTCATTATTATTATTACTATACTTAGCGTTTAGTGATTTTGATGGTCATTCTCATTAAAAATGAGCCTTCTAATAATTTTATGACTACAAATGCTAGATAGATGTTGATACAAAAAATCCCAAGAAGCATATTCATACAAATCTGAAAGGATATGCATGTATAGGTACGTATAATGTACCTACGAATAAATGTAGTAGTTATGTATTTCAGTCGTTTCGCTTATCGTGTATGTATGCCTTGCATTATTCATAACTGTATATGTGGAGAGAAGTAGGTATAATATTTTGTGTAAAAGTGATTCAACAAATGTACCTAACCCTAACCTGATGCAGTCACTGTGTGGTGAGGTTTACAAGTGACTTTTTATTAATGGCTTAGAATTAGAAGAATTAGAGCACACTGAAGGACTGAAAGAAAATCAATAAATAGTTTGTCAAGGCTTAGATGAATAATAGGAATTGCTCTAGACCCTAGACCCATCAATTGCAATAATGTCAAGTCTATAAGAAAATAGAACTTACTATCTGTATACTATTACAATGCAGTGTAGTAGTTGGTGTCGGTACTGAAAGTTAAAAATTAAAAGTTGAAGGTAATAAAAGAAAATATTTCAAATCTTTGATCACCAAAAATCAAAAACAAGTTCACACGAAAGTCCCAACATATACTTTCGGAATAAAAAAGTTGCTTAACTTGCATATATGCATACCTCTATCAATTAGTGGAGCATTTCACACACGGAAGGTCTTAATTTATGTCATGTCATTACTCGGTCATTACTCGCACTGTAAATCCGGTACAGAAACACCCCATGCGCAATGACCCAATCATATAAAATATACCTTTGACCCTTAGATATACAGAATACAGACATTACCAGTGACATTACATTACCCACAGATAATTCGGATTTCGGAGTGCCATTATTTGCTGAATTTTGAATGCAAATTCTTTTGTTCTGTATTTATGCATACAGAATAAAGGTGTCATATTTTATTACATCGGACAAAATTAGACAAAAAACGAACACACGAGTACATAATATACACAACCTCTAGAACATTGAATATGTGTATCAACAAGGTCGACAACCCGGGTTTGTCTTATGTAATTAGCAGGTGGAAACTAAAACCCGAAAAATCGGAGAACTACTATTGCACAAAAAATATTGTAGAAATGTTGCCATGATCACTAGATTGAAAAGTGTACGAACTGAACGTTTTGTAACAAAGGTAATAATTTACAGGATAACAAAGTGGAAATAATTTTTGTGAACAAAGAAACTTTCATGTGCTTCCAAGCTGAGAGTTCTCTACCAAATATTTTTACTCGCTGAATGAGATTTTGTAAGATTTTATAAGATTCTTCAACTTAGCCTTTCTGGTAAATATTTAGTGTTATCTCAGTCAGGATATACCTCTAGAAATAATATCGATCAATTTATACTATGTGAAGTGCAAAAATACTAATTTTGATTTTATTCTGTTTCAGGGGAGGAAATCTCATGACCTACTTCGAGCTTTTTAAGTGTTAGATTGTTACTAGACGCGTTTCTGAGCTTGACTTTTCTATCATCACAACCAATTTACTATTTAGGACCTAACAAGCTGCTTTGCTTGATTGTTAGCTATTGTGAACATTTAAAGAATTACTGAAAATGGAGAACAGACCACGTTACCGTGTTCCGGATGAATTACGAGAGACTTTACTCGATTTCACCATAGCTTACCTGCTGGAACGTCCCACCAACTTGGCAGAATTCGGATTAAACTTCTTCAGCCGTCTGAAGGCAGATCGGGATGGTGGCGGTGGTCCACATCAATCATCCCCAGGACAAGAGAATGCAAATGGTCGACACGGACCTGATGACCTTGAAAGTATGGAAAATTTGTTTTTATTTATTAGATTTGATCGAGTATCTTTAATCTAACAGATCCATTCATTCATCTGTATTTAGAAATCAGCGATAGAGTAATTTAATTAACTTATACCGATATACATAAAATAATATAACTGATTGGATGACTTTCACTGTATTGCACATTGCCCACATGATACCGATGAGAGAAAATCAGGTCATTTGGGCATATCGGTCCGAATACATATTCCTAAATAGAAGGGAATCATCAAGTAGGCAGGTTTAATCTTCTTCGATAACTGAAGATGTAATAACTAGCAAGGCTTTACATTTACAGGTTAAAGTGATGGGTATCCGCCCAAACACTGCAGCACTACTGTACTGTACTGTACTGTCATAATTTTCACTATATTATTTGCTTTCATGTTTGTGAATTCTATAAGATCTACTTACCTACTTCAGTATTAATATTTATTATGATTCCTATAGAACATCTAGAGAATATTTTGTATTCACACTTCATTGTGGATTATTGGATTATGCTTGAGTAGGGGGTATCAAAAAATTACACCTACTTATTTACTAAAGATTTCAATTATTGAATTTACTTCAAGTACTTCATGACTTATTGACATATTATTATGCAATATTCCATTGCATTTGGTGACCATAAGTACATATACTTCAATTCAGGCACGATAAAACATATACTCAAAGATACGCATACATTTCAATTCACTTTCATTTGTTGATGTGCTATGCTGAACAAATAGTTGGTCTAATTATTATAGCTGTCTCCTGGGGTATGGGGATGTGTGATTTAAATTAGTACAGATATTTCACATCACGTTTAGTATTTAAGTATGACAAGTAAATGAACTATAGGTAAGTTGGGTGTTGTTTGTTTTGTACTGACGTGATTGTGAATGGGTCGGAGATAGCTTGTTGGTACATTAGCCAAGTATTGCAGCTTAAAACATTTTTGTTAGCTTTTGTTGGCTTCACGAAGGTTAAACATAAGCAGAGCAAGAGTTCTAGTGATATGATATCAATCATATACCATACCTTATTAGGGAATGCATATTGCTGTATAATCTCAATATTGGATAAATTGGATTGTGCATGTTATCGGCTACCGATTGTATGCAAATATTCTGATTCGGTTCTTTACTAGTCTACTACTTTCTACATTGTATTTAGTGCTCATACTCAGTTTTTCCATTATGTAAGCTCTCATTCCAGTCTGATTAATCGGTGTTTATACATGTGGTCCTGTGGTATATGTAGTAGGTATAGACAGCCACCAGCTTGAACTTGACACAACATCCGAAATCCAAGTGGCCTAGCCATTTCATAATACTTTTGATTCATTCATGAGTGTCTTTATTGGAAAGATATCCCCGGTCTTTAGGTTAACACTAAACCTTTGAGATGCCCTATATTAGACAGACAGTATTTGTAACATGAAAAAATAATCAAAGTGCTTCGATCAAAATAATTTGATGTAATTCGTTAAAATATATAAACTTATATTAACCCAGGCTATTGAGATCTATCTTCATACAAGATGTCAGAAATTGCAATTTTGCGATATAGGTAAATCTAGTAGGTATACTTAAATAATATTATTTCCATTTTGACTAAAATAATTTCATTTCCCGACATGTGTTGGGGGTTTGACGTAACTATCCAATACTTGTACATAGTTCTGATTCTGATTTTAAAGCTATATACATACTGAAGGTGTCAAATAGAGTACTCCGGTTGATTTGGCCTTTTTGTAAGCTAGGTGACCGCCTCGACCAGCAACATATATCATATGTGCAACGAATATGGTATTTGTTGAGCTTGCAATACAAGTTTTCGTTTGTTATTGTAAGTACTTTGTAAAACCGAGTTACAGCAGAAGCCAATAAGTCCGAAGTGCTGCTGTATTTACTTATGGAGTATGATATATAATTTTAATTCTGTTTCTGTTATCTGTTATGATGTTTTCTGTTATCTAAGCACAAAGCAGATAATGAAATAGATAAATATGGATAAATGTTCGCAATACACTTGCCAAGTCAGGTATATTTGCATAAAAAGTTTTACCATGTCCTGCTGTAGAGTTTATGTTGTTGGTCCACTCACTCTTTTGACCAAAACTAGGTAGTTAGCTAGTAGATTTATGCTTTTAATATTGAGATTGGAGTATTGGATATTAAAGGTCGGACTACCTATTATGTGCACGTGTGCGTTTGCTCTAAATTAAGAATTAGTCAGAAAGTTCTAATTTGTGAAAATGTAATGATTAGCTCACGATTATCTTTACATTTCCATTTAAATAGCTCGACAGTGCAGTATATGCAATTAAGAAAGCTTTATGTAGCATGTATGTTCAAGAAATGTTCATTTTCAGTTATGCTCATTGCAAGTAATGCTCTTAAATATACATAGGTGGTCGTACAAATAAAAGTGGTAGAGGCGGTCACTCAGCAGGTCAAAGACAAAAACAGAATAATACTACTCCTACTCAAATCGGAAATGCGCCAGGTACTTCACGTCCTCCGACACCCGGTACTTTTGATGGGGTGGCCATCACTCAATTAGCAAATGCAACAGTCAAAGCTAACATAGTTGAAGCACAGTCTACAATGGAAATTGGGAGGAAAAAACCGTCTTTGTGAATGTTTTCACCTCAAAGCTCATTGTATTCTGTACGTACATTAAGTATTGACGTACATATTATCCTTTATGTCAACTATGTATTTATGATATTCACCAAAATCTCATCTTGTCAAAAGTCTAAATTATCGGTATCTAAAAATATATACCTCTTGGATTAAAACATACGTCTTGTGGCTTGTATACATCATACTGTTCACTTTGCCGTTTTTATCGTTGTTCTAGGGGATTAACTATCATTTAAAGTAATAAATTGTTCTGGCATACTGGTAGGTTGATGAGGAGGGAGGATCTTTACTTAGCCATACTCTATATTTAATCGTTCGGAGATTACTATCTTTTACAAGAATCTTTTAGCCCTCAAATAAATTACTTTGTGGACGAAGGATATAGAAAAAGATTTACTTTGAGCACTTAATTTGTGTAATGTGGCTAGACGAAATTCCACTTCAAGGACCTAAGTAGTGAGCATTGGGTACTCCTCTGGGATATACGTAATGACTTTTGAATTCACGAAGTAGAAATATAAACTAATAGTGATCTTGTGTCTCTGGTAATTTAGTTTGAAGCAATAATAGCTGTTGTCACTTGAGAAGTCACGTATGGTGCTGTTTTTCCATTTACGTATTGATTCAGTGATGATTACGTATAGGATTTATTTATTGTATTCACATGTCTATGCAAAATGCAGCATATACTACATACACTAGCAAAGGGTCCTCTGATTTACCAAGGCTGATTTGGGTCTTGTTAAATGTCATCTTATTACAATATAGGTCTAAAAGTGAGTAGTAAGCAGTGTAGTGAATGGAAGTAAGAGGACAAATCAATCTGTCGATTGCTTGTTGATCATTTAGCTCCCTATTATATACGTCAATACAAAGTATGCAGTCATTAACTGTCCTGACATGGTTTGACTTAATGATACTATTATTCGTATTTTATTGTCTTAGTATTTATAAGGTGTGCAATGTACTTCGTGGACCTATTCTCTCATCTTGTTTCAGGTAGAGTAGAGTATGCATAAGTTTGCAGATTCAATAGTTAGATTTAATGCATTCTTATTTCAACCCAGTTAAGTAGCAAATCGTCGACCCCGTGGACGCATGCATGGCGTGCTTATGACTTGCAGCCTTTTCGCTGTATTGTAAGATTTTGAATTTGAATTAATTGCGATCACTCGTGGAGATACGGACGATGACATTCATTCAACGTTGTACACGTTCACAGTATGCACTGATATAATAATGTAGGTACATAGGTAGTAGGTTTGTTTGGTTGTAGGTTCCTTTTATTTACCGTTTGCTTCTGTTGTATTCTGGCTCTACGTATAAATACGTAATATTATGATGTGCCCTTGCCCTGGCCCTGGTCAACTTTCTTGAATGAAAGGAAGAGGCCTGCAAAATAGTAATTGTACCAAATATGCTTTACGTTTATTACGTGTAGATATTATGTACAGTATAGAAATTATAGGGACATTGATATGAGCGCGATGTAATGCAGTTTTATAACTGTTTGAAGTTAATTCGTACACAAAATATAGTGCTAATAGTCACAGAGTCAGTTTTGATTAGGTTTGTCTACCTAAGGCATATAATACATAATGATATAGGTGAGCTTAAGTAAGCATAGAGTTGAGATAAAGCAAAAAACTACCTAATAAGCCATGCGCTACGTATACGCGATACGATCTTTGATATAACTGGATGTGGCACATATTTTGCGAACTAGTTGTAGTGGTAGCAAAATAACAAGACGAGCGGTTAGCGTTATTTGGCATTGTGCTGTAAATGCATTAAAATTGCAGCTTAAGAGGTCACAATAGAGAGGTGAGGTACCATACACAATGAGTAATTTAAAAGAAAAGAGTTCTTCTGTATAGGTGGACTGAAAGACCTCATTTGTTGTGCTCCTGCCTTCTGCTGTTAAGATATGTGTAGCAGTGCACTTAATGTTTATAATATTCTATTGTGTTTTCAGTGCTCCTCAAACACATCGTAAGTAAGGATCCCTAACTTTTGTAGTGTAGCATTTCAGCAATGGAAAAGAATGTGAAATAGTTGTGAAGAAATGCTAATGAAATTGAAAAGAATGATGTACGTATAAGTTAGCGTAGATTTTTGCGGCAGCAATGCACAGAGCGGGTATTTGTCTTGTCATATGAGTAAATGAGGACCAACACCAACATTCTTTGGGAGAAACTTTAGCCTTTACTATTATTTACAATTGCCCCTGGTATGGATACTTATCCTTTGTACCCATCTTGATGTTGTACTTTCCCCGAAAAGTAGGACTTAATAAAATTAATGAAAAGAAGGCTTTTCCGTGCCTGGAATGAAAACGTGCAGCGAAGCTAGGGCATTATTGATTATAATAACATGTGGCTCTCTGCCTGGAACTGGAAGTTATGTTGTGCTGTCTGTCGCTGTCACTAAGATTGCATAATATTTGTATAAGTTTGTAGTTTGGTATTCCGTTGACATAATATTCTTTTAGGATGCACTTAGTTGGTTCCCCAAGCTGCGCTTTTCCTTGGAAAGGGGGTTTGAAATTTAGGAGGACGATGGAATTTCTATTATTTCATTATATACCTCCTCGCCTCAATTTACTATAGTGAGATTGAAAATAGGTGGGTTATTCGAATCTATTGTCTTTTCATCTGGATGGTTGCTATAATGGGAAATGGTATGGGATGTGTTACGTAATGTCAAGATGAGAATGGAAGTGAGTTCACAGTACAAAAGATACTCATACTATATATTACGAGTGGAGCATGACATGCTTCTTAAGACAGATTAAATATGGTATTAGCCTGAGCAGCTTCAGTTTTCATAGAATACTAGAATCGGATCATTCCTCTTGCACTATATACTATTAACTATATTATATATCTACATATATATGTATGTAGCTCTCTCTCCTCTCGTTTTGTTCTGTAGAGTAGCTTTCACTCTCCTCTCTCAGTCAGCTATTATCTGTGATGTGAAGCAATTCTGAATTCTATTCTGTTCTGTCTATTCTATTGGATTGTATGGTGCTCAAGAAGATAAGTGCACTACACACTTACGACTAGTCTGCTCGGCCCACACTAATATTTCTAGCTTTAGCTTACTTACACGATAATAATATTGTGAGTATACTACTACGAGATTCCAGTACATATAGTTTTTTCTCTTCTCTAGTGGTCCTCTTTTCTGGAGCTAGTCATCCCATATCATTTCATAGCATATCTTGAAATATCTGTATACTTTTCTGCTTAATACATATTAATATTTACCTTATTCCGGTTTGCTAAGCTTTTACGCAGACACTCAGAGAGGTAGAGCTAAGCGTTTCGTACCTGATATATGTACCATTGAGATATTTACTACAGAAGAGTAGTCTAGATTGACTATAGTACATACTATTCACTTGTGTGGCAGTGCCATGCCATAAGGTTACGTTTACGTGTAGGGTGACCTAAGTTGAGTTGTCTAGGTTTGGCTCGAGTATTAACTAAACCATATATGGACACCCAGAAGAACAGAACTCGAATGCAGAATATTGTGCTCCACTCCATTCTACACAGAACACTATTACACCACACAGTTTGAGAGATTCAGAGATAGAAGCAAGCAGCGTCTCTGACTGTCATGGGAAATTGAATAAAGACTAGGACTGGGGCTGGGTGACTTGACTTCACTTGACATCCTCGTTCGGTAGTACTAGACACACTCACTAGTCGGGTGACACGTTTTAATTTCATCTCGTCTCTAAGTGGGGACGGATGTGATTTTCCAGTGTACAGGTAAAGTATATTGGAAGAGTGATCTGTTTTAGTGCCTGGCACTTTGACTTTGTCTCCGGGTCTTCAGATGGGCAAGTGGGAAGAAGAAAGTCTACTTTTAAAACTCTATTAGAGAGTTGAGAGTACATATACTTCCTGTACTCTCTCTAGGCTTTCTCTAGGTTGATCCATCCTTGAATTAACTAAATTAATAATCAAAAACACCAAATAGTAGAGTATCATATCACAGTCGACTTTATATCATTTCGATATTTTTCCGCATGTATAGTGAACTCGACTGAGCAACAGCACTCAATTTTCTTTTTAACTTCATTTTACATAGTTAGGTAGAACGTGAACTAGAAGCAATTTACTACCTACCTGCCTACACATTTCTGCTATACGCCATGAGCAAAGTCAAATTCTAGTTAGCGAGAGTAAAGTCAACAGTCAACGTCTACCGTCTAGAGATACGCTGAAATCTTTTACATGTTGGAGAACTCTTGTTTCTGACGACAACAGAAAATTCAGCGTCTACGTCAAAGCGTTTCACTTTACAATAAAGAACAAGCTAATATTCAGTTCCAAAGAGCAGACGAGCACAGACCGAGAATCAACTACTAATATTCTATATTATATAAAGCCGTATCATAGGTTTCTGATTTCCAGTCAGACTGAGTTACTATTAGTACTAATTGTGTCTTCTGTATCTCTCAGTCTTCAGTTTTCATCTCACAAATTGTGACTCACAATTAGAAGTCATTGAAGTTGAATTCTAAATTATTATCTTGCACAGCACTCGAGACGCAACGCAAAAAGTATAATAACAGACCCTGTAGATTCAAATTGTGTATCTTATTTTCTGTCTTGGTGGAAACTTTTGTTGTGCAAATGGAACTACAACGCAAGTGCTAATTTCTGACATTTTATTATTTTCCGTGCAGTATGGTAAAACTAGTATAGGAGTAGTGACATTAAACTTCTTGTACGTACGTTGTGTTGATTTTGTAGTGAAAGACTATACAAAGACTGTGTGTAATATTGATTATGGAAGTTTAGCATATTTGCACTAAATCAAGCATAAAAGGAAGAAGGCTTATTTTGTCAGATGCAAAGCTGGAAGAAAATAGGTTGATTGTGTTTGGCAGTATAATGGGAGCATAGAAATATCGGAGAGTATCGGGAGCTACTTGTACAAGTAATAACTAACAAGGAAGAGCTTTCCGGGTTTTCTATCGACAAAAGCTTTTTTATACCAGTCTTTTGTTTTATATAACTTTCTTTTCTATACACATCTTGAATGTCTGAGTCAGGGACGTGCCAAGTTGGTTTTCATCCTTCCATTTAAACTTTCTTTGCGTAAACAAATATAAAATTTATGCAAAAAGCATAGGTACATATAAGAGAGAGAGAAAATCACTTTGTAAGTTGGTTTTCTCATTCTCTGTTCGGTCTCTACAAGTAGCGTACCTATCTGGAGACCTGGAAAGTTGTACGAATAACTAGCACTGACATTGCTGTGGTGTACCAATTGTCAATTGTACCTGTTCAAGTGAAAGGCGCCACTTTGTCATTAGTCATTGACACTAATAACATGGAGCATCTGTGGACTGTGAAGGTGTTTGTAGTCAGTTAATTAGTTGTCATTTCACTTCACTGTTTGCGATTGACAGACAGAAACTTCAATTGGAATAACGTGGACTGTTTTGTTCTGTGCAATTTATATCAACAGTGAACTGATTGTTTTAGTGTATAGTGCTCTCTAAAGTTGTTACAAGGAAAGCCAATCTATTCGTGAACTTCAAGTTCAGACAAATGCATTAGCAACCCGTATCTGTCAGTACTGCTAACCAAACCACCTCGGACGAATATTCCTTCCCTTCTAAGGAAAAGCGATCGATTTTCTTCGACAAGGTTCACTTAAGATTAGCTTTTCAGTCCACTGAATATTCCCAGCTACTACCAATCAACCAAAATAACCAAGTGGAAGAACAATGAAATGAGATATTGTGGAGTACCACTTGTAGAGCACAAGATTTCCATTTTCAGTGGCCTAGTACTTCTGGTGCACAATGTGGTTAGGTATGTTCGCTATATTATCCTTATAATTGAATATAAATATTATGTAATGCCAATATAAAGAATGTATAATAGAAGACGGGCCACTCAAAAAGCCCTGCTTGGATGACTAAACTCGAGCAGACTATTTACAACGTAATCAGAATTCGTGTTTAGAATTCCATTATCATTAGTTTGCAATAAATAATGTATTCATACACAGATTGGGTTGAGAAATGAAATGCTTCTAGTAGTTTGCATCTCACAAATTATGTAGTGCCAACGCAGCGGTTTTGATATTGTTACACTTAAGAAGAATATAGAGCAGATTATTCATTGTAAAGTTGCTTTCATATATTTATCACCAACAACCAACTAATTTATGATAGTTGACTTTGACTCTTAATCTGCTGTTATAGTGTTCTACGTTCTTTGTTATCATATAATTCATGTTCTCTCACTATTTTACTGTTTTATTATCCTCTAGGTATATATCTACACATAGATCTGTAGTATGTGCTCTACTGCCTATTGAAAATGAGATCTTGTGAATTATGCCAACAATATTACTTTGCAAGAGGTCCAAAGGGCAGTTAAATTTTATTGTATGTACTTTCTTCCTGAATACTACGTGTTTTGTGATTTTATAGTGTTAGTAGTATTCTAATGACAATGAGTAATGTAGTACAGAGGGCCCTTTTTTGGCGAATTTGCCAATTAACATTGTTATGAGCTGTTTAAACGTATGTATGCACACACAGAACAGAAGACAAGCTATTTTAAAATTAAAACTTTTTCACCGTTCTGCCCACTTGTTTTTTTTAGGTTTAAGTTGCACCTGATAGATGAGCAAAGCTATAATCATTATCGTTGCCTTTTATTTTGAGGGAAGAGGGGGCGGAGTAAAGTACTGAGAATAGAGAGTTAAATCTAAGTAGGAAAATTGCATGTAGGAGGACAAGTGGGCTTATGTTTATGCAGTATGTATTTATTTGGTATTAGCGTTTATCGAAAATCGCCTGATACCTTCAGATACAAACTATCGTTTTCTATTCCATGTTGGTACACATCTTTTTCGTATGGAAAGAAGCATGTTTAGATAGCTGTATCATTTATCCACCTTTATGTATGACCAAGGTCAATAATTCGCCTGAGTTAGAGTCGAGTCTTAAAACTTTGATTTCATGTTCCATTCTTGAGTTTATATCAGGTACAAGTATGAAATGGATATAAATCTGATTATTAGTACAAGGTTGGAATTTCATTGCTATTACAGATATATTCACTTTTTAATGGGTTAACATAAATACTGTGTTATTGATGCCTATAGCTACTGTTTATTTTTGTATATGGGAAATTGTCCTTCCGTTCCTATTTGGTTTAGTATTAGTAGTATCTATTGTGAGGGAAATGGAAAATCTTGAATTGCAAAAGCATCCTAGGGCTAGGTTACGTTTGATACAGACGGATATATAGTACGTACGTGTCCTACGACAAAAGACACGAACGAAGTCTACTGATATTTGTGTGAGGTGATGTTAACTTAAGTAAGGTAAGTGTGGTAGTGTTATTATACCTATACGATGGACGGTTAAGCAGAATGGCAAAGGAGATCCACTGGATAAGATACGATCTCTGTTCTAAAAGACAACTGCCTGACTTAGCAATTTCATTCTCGGTTATATGAACTTCGGCTTGCTCGATCGCAACTGACAATTTACCTTGCGGAAAGGCACGTAGCTTCTCGTCTCGCTGTCTTTGCACGTAGTGCCCAAGTCACAGAAGGAAAAAGTCAAGAAAGACAACTTGAGACAAGGTTCGTCGGAAAATATAGTGAGACTTTGGAAAGATATCTTCTAAATGTCTAAGAAAAAGAGTGTCGAACGCTTATAGAAGGACACATACATATAAGAAAATACTTTATAGTACTTTATAGCTATCTTAACTCATTATTATAAAGAGGGTAGTTTTATCTTGTCCAACGAACATGTAGTGTATCTATGTGTCTATTCTTAATGCATCTAAGTCACATTCGGATGTATGATATTGAGAATATATTTTCTATAGTGGATTCCACATTCAACTCTCATATTGCGTTTGCTTCTGTTCACTTTTGTCTGTTCTGTTGACTTTGCTGTAACAGAGTTCAGTTTAGTTTAGTAGTCTGCGTCTTCGTAGTTGACTCTCAGTTTTATTGTCTCACATAAAACTACTGGAAAGTCATAGTTGATCGCTTCTGAACTAAGAAATAAGATTCACAGGCTGAAAAGATTGATTACGGTACACCTTGGCGGTGTCTTGTTATGTTTTTGTGTCATTCTTGTCATCTTATCACAATCACCATTCTTTTCTTCTCTGCTTTGTCCTTTCTGTCTTTTTTATCTGGACTCTCTCTTGTCATGAACTGCTCTATATTTATTATTAGTATATGTGTTTACTAGCAAAAGAAAAGCCATTTTTCTTAAAATTGGAAGGGAAGACAAAGGCTACAAAGCCGAGTTGTTGAGTTGCCTTCACTTTCAGCCATTAGGCGATGAGAAGTGCTGCAGACTTACCTACTAATATATACTATGTTCAGACTACAAATAGAAAGTCTCTATAATCATTATACATAATATCCTTTTGCAATATAGCAATTCTTGCTATATATCTGTAAGAAATCCGTAAGGAACTCGACGAGTACACAACAAGCACTGATACATCACATAAGTCTGCAGGGTAAAACTGAACCATCAAATCGTGCTTCCTTTTTTGTGTTTATTCGTAGGTGTATTCAGTTGTGTTGTGCTTTGTAGCGTGGCTATATAGATAGTTAGTGTACCCTCTTACTCTTGTGTGGCTGATCGTAAGTAAACCTTTGAAACAAAATTTATATGTGGCTTGTGTTATTTATCGTTGGGTTCAAGCTAGGGCTTTTAGTTTGATTTGACTTATTGCTATTATTTTTACCCAGATATATCCCGGTATATGTTAAAGAGGACAAAGAGACAAAAGGAGTCTGAAGATTAACAGGCTTAGCGGCGAAACTGTTTTAACAATACTTTACTTACCCATGACAAGACTTTCTTTCTATCTATAGTAATCTATAGAGTTGTTTATTACTTATTGTTGTATAGATAGCCGCTTAGTTAACTTAACGGTGGCCGTGTGATGATATGACTGTGTCGTTTGTTTACATGTTAGATTTTAGTTGAGACTTTCCTGGGTAGGAGGAAGGAAAAACTTCTTTTGTCAGACTTTCCATGTACTTTATTTCTAAGCTTCTTTTGACTAGTATTAAAAAATGAGGTCAACAAACAAGAGAGATGGGTAGTTGATAATAGTTGTTGTGCCATATAAGTGGCCCGTTTAACATGTAGCTAGGCTAAGCAAAGAACACTAACAAGATTGATGTTATTCATAGTAATAAAGAAGGGATTTCATGTGATGAGAGTAGTATTAATGTTTGTATGGATTTTGGCACCTTCGTTCACTTTATTGTTGCTTAAGATTTATAATTTCCTGTGTTTGTGCATTATTAATTCTTTGGGCAGTACCTATATGTCTTTGCATATATGTACAGACAATTAACGGGCAATATTTTAAGATTATGCGAATTATGTGCCCATATGTAGGAAAATACCTTGATGAAGGCTTTTTGTGTGTTGATACATGCACACCTGGTTCACGTGTTGTTGTGTAGTAGTATTCCTTATTCTATCTTGGAGCAGTAAGCACAGGCGAGCACTTTGGATGCACTGTCGTCATTACTAGAGTCGAAAAGGAAACATATCTGATTGTATTTATCTGTCATGTCTACATAGCTACATGCAATGGCTAGCACCATGTTCTCTTCATATGTGCATAGAAAACACTCAGGCCGTGATGACTGTTCTTACTCAGCTAGACAGAGAAACAAAAAATAATGGAAGGATGGCTTGCCTAAAGTATTACTTATGTTGGTGACTTCGCCTTTTAACATGCTAGTAGTTGGCATTACCTTCGCATGAAATGAATTCATTTAGTTTGGTATGATATTAGTTCTGCTGTGTGGAGTGGTTTGGTAGTTGTCTGTCTCGTCTTGGCTTGCCTGGTGAAGTAATATATATTTTACGTGGGTTTTCTTCATTCTTCACTTAAAGTTGTTGATACATACGTACCTAGAGAGTCTCATTACATATAGAACATTAGATTTTGCATACCTACACAGTACACAGTGTGTATTGATATTACTCTGTTAACCTTAGCATTGCCAATGCCAGTGAGCTCTCGAGTTGTGAGATTGTGTGAAGGATGGTAACTCGTTTTCTTTAAACTCCCTTCTTGTGAACATTCTCAGTTCACTAAAATTCTTTGTCCTGAGAGTGTGCATAGTATTACAAAGGGAGTATAGTGTCTTTTAAGTTATTTAGTATAGTAGTTTAAGATAAGAGGTGCAATTATAGGAACAACTACGAAAAGCTAGGTAGCAAGCACTAAAGACTTTCGTAAGCAGACAACCAGAAGCAATATAAATTTTATTTCTTCACAGAACCTTACATAGAGAGCAAATCATAAATTTATGCACAGCAGGCTGTGTTGCGTTATAATGTAAAAACAAACTACATTTATACTACACTTGGTACGAGTAACAAGTATTTCTCTAGGGCTGCGAAAGATATACCCAAAAGGAAATTTTATTGAACTTGTTCGTGATTTTCTATTCTATTCTGCTTATTCTATCGCCTGAGCTCACTAGGTAAATAACTACGGAAAGTTTTAAAGAAAGGAAAGCTACAGAGGTACTTTTCTCGTCACTAGCAACGAACCTTATGTGATCTGATTCCTTACAGATAGTTCTCTGTCTGTTGTATCCTAGTGCATTATTTTTCATGTGAAAAAGTAAGGTGAGGTATTAGAAAAGAAGTACTTCAACCTAAGACCAGATCTAGAATCAAGTTGACTTTAGATTGAAGTTGTGACAGAGACAAGACGGATGTAACGTAAGTAGAGTGCTTTCCGTTGAGTTCGTTATAGCTTGGCAGTTGAAGAAAAAGTTGCGTCGGAAAAGAAAATATCGTCTACAAGACAATATACTCTAAGAAATTTTTGTAGTGTCAGTATTTCCAGCAGTTGTGTCATATAGAATTGCGTTGGAGGTTAGAGGATCATTTTAGTACGCAGCATATTCTTTTGGGTGAATTGTGATCTGTGTTGTGAGTAGTGAGCAGAGTTGAAGAGAACTAAAGTTATGAGTTTTCAGGTAAAGTTGAATACGGAATACAAACTAACTTTTACTGAATAGTTATGTGTTTCTGAAGAGTTTTAGAGTTATCCTACAGTTTGTCATAGCCCTTTCTGTCTTTAGCATAACATTTGTGCAGTCTGTGTGAAATCGCTTTGTGGGGGTGTGGTTGTAATAGTAATATTGAGTTTCCCAGTTGGTTATGCTGAGAAGATTGACATCTAATTGGGTGCTTGGCTAATATTGGAGTGGAATGGAAAGAATTAATTCCTAATCGAATTCGAGTGAAGTGTAGTAAACACGAAATTAGAGTGAATGCTTATTATAACCTTTCAGTGACTGGGTTTTGGTTCTATCTGTGTAGATCTTGAATCTTGGCTTGTAGTATAACGTACAAATACAGTTTCTTATTTGAACAGATTTTCATTGTGTTTAGTAACATTTTGAGTACCTATCTAACTAATTGAATTTCCTATATTACATAGTAGTGCTCTTATAACTAGTGGTATGTATACGTTTAGTTAGGGACAGTTCATACACGTATCAGAAAGTAATAGCCCTATTATAGGATGTGAATTGTATCTTTATCTTTAGGGATTTTAGTCCGAGATTTATTGTGAAAAGGTTGGGAATAGAATAAAGAATACTCTGGGAATAAGAAGAATTTCAAGAGATCACATCACAGCACATACTGATATGTCTATAGATGTTTCCATTTTGTGAGTTACACAGAAAATAGAAGCTCTAGAACCACCGAATACACAAACTGAGAGTGCAGTTCCTTTCCTTTTTGGTTTCGTTAGTTTGAATTGGACTCCTGGAGACGTTCGTGCATTAAACTGTTTCTTCCTTTGATGTAACTGAGCTACATTCAGTTCACTTCCAAACGTATTCAGCAAGAGCCAGCGAAATTTAGAGTTACATTACATCACCCCTACCTTTTACTACCTCCCTTCACATTACAGTTAGTCCTACAACTACTCGTACACTACACATTGGAGTGATTGTATTTTGCACAGTGCTCTCCTACTCTTTTTGCACGTAAAAGTGGATTGGACCGAGATATAACTCAGCTACAGTTCACATTCTCAGCACAATTCCAATCCGTTTGTGACTTTGAAGTTCCTTCCTTTCGTTTCTGTTTCTGACTGAGAAGCTTTCCGTTGGCCCCGGCGCAACGGCGGAGGATCCCATGCTCTCTAAATTAAATAGCCCGAGCCCGTTGTCAGATGAAAGGGAATTCGTAGGTACTGTTCTTACACTTTTATCACTCTATTACTCTTATGACAAATGACTCAACGTCCACGTCTACTCTACCGTGCATGCCAGTTATGCACTACTCCCCAACTACACCTTTCAGTTTATTATTGCATATTAAGGCATGCACTCTCAAACTGTCTGTTACTTTTCTCATTTCAAAGTATTACTATTTCTCTTGTGTTTGCTCGTAGCTAAATTCAATCTAGTGTTATCCTCAGCTAATATCTCCTTTACTTATTTGTTATTTAGATTTCTATACCTACGTACTTAATATCAATCAAAAAGACCGATTTATTCAAAGCAGTATTAAAACAAGTACTTGATTGCAAATGTCATTTTTATCCGTACATCTTTACTGATGGCCATGATATGTTTCCTAAATTAATCCGATGACTCATACGTATCATACTGTGCATCATGTCTTTATATACTCTGTAATCCGGATTAAGTCTTAAGTAATACAATTTAGTTTATTAAAGGATGTACTCGGGCATTAAGTATACTTACTCGTTATATTATACTCTTGGTGGAAATAGAATATTATATTATGTACATCCTCCACCGTATGTGTAGTATCATGTTGCTATGTAGTGTGTAGATTGAATTCTTTAGGTAAGCTGTAAGTAGTAATGGGACGACGGAGCCACACTCCGGCAGCCATCTTGGATTCTTTGGCTCGGCGACTCACACTCCGCGGCAGTCATACACGTATACT
>JABASH010002229.1:0-21224 GCA_019776445.1 Tomocerus maximus
TTTTGACCGAAACAGCGGTCGCTCCACACAATCAGTGATCTTTCTGTTCCCGGCTGAAGTAATTGAAAATTTTGTATAATGTACGTATACAAACATGATCCAATGTCATTTTGACCTCTACGTCCATCTGTTTCGTTCCAAAACATCATCGTAGAACTTCCAATTCCTGGTGTACTGATAGCAAAATTATACGAAGAATATTTTCTTAGATAGTACATTTCCCCATGAGGTAGTTTAGGAGAGAGCATAATTTTTTGCAGATCAATGCAAATGACTACATAACTTCGGTCTTCTTTAGATTTTAAAATATCTAGTTTTAATTCTGAATAACCACCTTGCGAAACTTCGTGATGTGTTTCAAGTTCGGTTTCAGTTTCTCGAATTAGTGCGATTTGATTTGGATTGTAATTTTTTATTTTCATGTTCAAATTGTCACAGACACTACAGGTGTCAGACTTCGGGAGGCCAAACCTTACTTTTGATGATCTTAGTATGTCCTTGTACAACTTTTCTAAATTGCTAAAACGATCTCCATACCTCTCTACGAAAAGCTTGAACATTTTCGATGGTGTAAGGTCATGCGTTAAGTACGGTCTTTCCGGATCCCCATTTTGACGACAATAGTGGGAGATGTATTTAGGGAAAGACGCTATGTGCTCATTAATTAAGTTTAGATTTTCTTCGGAATGCTTATTTGGCCTCGTAGAGTGTTTACCCCTTTCATCTTCAATGTAAAGCTGACCTGCTCTGATTTTCTTTTGAACACATTCTATTCGATTCTTCGAAACTCGAAATGTTTCCATGAAAGTTGTTGCACAACAATCAAGTTTTATTCCTTCTGAATTTTTCAGGTAATATTTGTACGAAGCCTGTCTTCGACTTTCGTCAATGTTCACAGTCCTTTCCTTTGGTACTGACCATTCGATTAGCGACGACAGTATGTTTACTTGTCGGTTGTAGTTGTCATGTCCTGCCATCCAAAACATTCTACAGAGATTGGTTTTATCCACTGCACTCATTAAGCAACCTTGTTTTTGGCATCTTACTTTGCATACCTTTGCCTGCATTATGTACCAGATTTGTAAGTACAGAGTAATACAAGTAAGAAAATTGAATACAGTAATAAGTAATAGATGATTAAAGAATATTATAAATACCCCTGTGCACAATTGCAAATCTAAATGATAGGCCCCATTCGCACCAGTATATTCGATTCCGGAGTTTTTTAGAAACTTTCTTTCAATTCTAGCATGCTCATAAAATTTTACTTTCCGTTTTTTACCACGATTTAACTCTTTTAAATCGGAAGAAGTCATTTTTAAATCCGCCATTTCTACTACACTTTATTTATTTCTGAAAACTCAAATACGAAAAATTTCCCGCTTCATAATCAATATTAATCCCCCTACCACTTATTACTATCGATTTCTAGGTTTAGTTGTCATAGACAATTTGGAATTTAACTAATCATTCGGGGTTCCTGGTTGTTGCCGGGAGGCATTCATATAAGCAACATATGGGACTCATATTAAAGTCATTTGAAACTCATTGGTAAAGCATATGGGTAGCATTTGGGGAACATATGGGGTACATATAAGCAACATATGGGACTCATATTAAAGAAACGACTAAATTGTTAAAACTTTCAATTTAGATTTAAAGAAACTTGACAAATAATAGCAGTTCCTTGCAAGGCCTGGGGTCGTTTTTGAGACAAAAGATTTTGACACTTGTATAAAAAAATTGGACTCAGTAGGTGAAAATGTTGTGGAATATGAGTGATACAAAATTTAGTTTTACGGAGTAGAATTTAGAGTAGGAGGCTTGAAAAAGAGTAAAATATAGAATAAATGAGCATCTAGGTGATTTGTGTCCCTCCTGTGAGCGTAGAGGCTTACATGAGATGATTTAATACGGATGTAGAGATGGTGAGGCTGACGAGGAGAATTGTTCATGTGAACATTTTTAAGCCTCGTGAGATAAGCCAAGCGGTAGCAAAGCAAACGGATTACGCTTTCAAAGACAAACGATAACACCAATCCAACTCGTTTATGCATTTAATATCGTCTTTCACTTTGTTCCCTCAATTATACCAACTCTCTTCATTTAGTTTCACCAAAAATTATTCTCCAACTTGTCGGCATTTCTGCTGTCTAAATCTACTCCAACAAATATCCTTCCGAAAACAAAATAGATATTCTTATTCTTCTAGACTCGTAGATTCGAAATAGCATTTAATAATGAATATATTAAGGGCACGGGTATGTGAATATATTAAGGGTACAGTGTGTGAATATATTAAGGATACGGTATGTGCATATATTAAATTAAGGGTACGGTATGTGAATATATTAAGGGCACGGTATGTGAATATATTAAGGGTACGGGTATGTGATTACGGGTACGGTACTTGACTACTGTAACATTGTCAACTTCTGATTTTAATGAATAATTAAATATTAATTCATTGTTACGTCAAGTGCCAAAAAATTAGTTATTTTGTGAAATTACTTGGCCAAGTCACTATTAATCACTATATACTCTATACCAGGTGGGGACATAGAGGGTATTTACCCAGATTTTGCACCCAATTTCTATCCTTTCGGCAGCATTGAGCAGCTGTATCTCAAATTGGGTGCAAAATCTGGGGAAATCCCCTCTATGTCCCCACCTGGTAATGGAAATAAAATGCGTAACCAAGAGTAACAAATGAACAAAATCGAGGCATCTTGCAGAAATGTATAAAAACGTACTATTTGGAAAATTTTTAGTCAAGTTGCAATAAAACATTTCTCAAAATCTATCATAAATATGGTTTGAGCTTTAATAATATAATAATATAATATAACAATCAGTTTTAATATTTAATCTGTTGTTAGAAAGTGTACTTAATAATTAAGACTTAGCCGCGGCAGTGAGTCTATAGTATACTACTGTGAAAAGTATATGTTATACTCTCCCACTAACACACACACATAGACAATAGACATGTATATTATATGCTATTATTCATAAATTACTTTTCGAAATGGATTTGAGAGAATCAATTTAATTAATGTTATTAGAATAAATATTAAGATGGAATAAAACACTTTTATCCAAAAATAAGGTTTAGAACAAGATTACGAGATGGTAGTCAGTATTCAGTATATCTATACATTTTCATACTCTCTCTTTTTTAATTTGAATCCTAAAATTACTAAACTAACAGCTATGGCAAATATATCAATAGCTAAAACAAGACAGAAAGCTCCTCCAATGTGATTTACAACTTGTTTGTATTGACTCTCGTTTATTTCCTGTTTCGTTTCGTATTTTTTGTTTAGAAGACTTTCGGTGACGAAATAGGCTTTGCAGGTCAATGCAACTGCCAAGCAAATAATGAAAAGCATAAAGCTGATTGCTTCTCCTATGCAAAACAGGTACACCCGATAATACTCTGTGAGCTTCTGTAAATAAGATTAGAATTTCCGATGTTTAGTTTTAGTAGTTCATACACAAATTGGGATTTCTCGCTATTTTAGTATTTTAATTGCTTACGAACCTTTTGTACTCCAAAGTATAGTAAAAAACTAATCAAGCACTGCGCCACACCTCCGAAAATTCCAATCATCCCAATAACAATTAGCCAGTTATAATTCTTTTTCGTCTCTTTTGTCTGTAAATGTTCTGATGGTGCGTATCGCTTGTGAAGATTCAGACTTTGGTCAAAAAATACTGTTGACATTACTATGACCATCATTCCCATTAACTGCAATGAAATTCATGCTTTTAAGACCAGAAATATGCTATAAATTAAAGCTTTGTGAATGGACACACTTTACACGTGTGTTTAAACATTTATGTATTACATGGACCATGGACTTTATTTATTTACTTATCTTACCGCAGACCACGCACCAACTATCTTACAGTTTTCTTTGGTCACCATAATTCCCTTTTTTTTAAATTGAACTTTAGAAAAACGATCAGGATTCAGGATCAAAAGAAAAAATCTTGTTAGTATCTCGGCTACGAAATAAAAATGTGTTTAGCAGGTGTAAGTGTCGATGAAATTACGGATATTATGTGGGAATAATATTTTATTGTATATATATTCTGAAATGGAGGAAAAACTTCGTATGAAATATTAACATGTTCATGCATTTTGTTTTGTAGGAGGATTTTTGTATGTAAATATATCATTTGGTTGTGGTCTTGTGGTTTCTGTTTCCTGTTATTCAGTAAAAAACGTAATGTAAAGACTGTTATTGCGAAAACTTTTAGTTTCTATCATAGACAGTCATTTGGCATTTTAAACTATAGCTGGACACACAGGACACACTTATTATTCGTGGCATATAAAACAGATATGCACACACTGTTGGAGAAACTGAGAAACCTAAGCGGATAAATGAGACACATTGCCAAGTATTGCAGCAATAACTATCTTACATTCTTCCAAATGAAATGTAGCTGTATCACAAATTGATCTACATATAAACGACTCATAATGTAGGGTGACTTATTTCACTTTACTTTCCCTGATTGAGCAAAAAATGATTGCAAAAATATTTTTTAAGATTTTGAACACAAAATGCGCTAAAAGCAAAATCCGGTTTAGAATCTGATTTACCAGGATATGGATGGTTATATGGTCCAAGAATTTAATGCATAGAATGAAATATGTACAAAATGTACACTGCGTGTTAGAAATGTTAGAAACAAAATGTTATATATATCTTATCTTGTCTTGACTTATAGATTGGCTACAAATATTACTCAAGCTCAATACAACGGTTGACGGAAGGTTATGTATTATAGAGTTGACTCGTAATGATTCGGAGAAATAATTTTGAAAATAATCTAAGGAACATTTTAGGTACCAAGTTGTCAAGGAAATTGAAGTCTATTAAATATTATGCAATACACTTTTTTATTGGGGTGATAACAAGAAGTTTTACTGCAAGATAAATGGTCAGAAGAATCTTGTCAAGATTTTTTCATCCTCTTTTCAGTAATTTTCAGTGAGTATTTTTCGTTTTCGTGAAAGAAGACTTGGCAAAAGGAAAAACTTTGATTTGAATCAGTGACAATACCAATATAGTGAATATGGAGGTCGTCAACGGGGTTAATGCGGTGTTCAAGCGAGATGGGCGTTTAGCAGTCGACGATCTTGTGATTCATTGTCTCCACGATGGAACTTTTGATGTAGCTACCGTTCCAGAGCAAACAGCATTGGGTGCAGATCGTTCCATACCCAAGATTATGGACAGATATAAAGATGACTTGAGCGGAGACCCTTATTATCGATCTTTGTTGGTAAAGTTGCTACCGTCAGAAACTTGTTCTGAACTCCAGCCGAAAAATGTACATAAAATATTTGATATATTTATTTATTCGACCTTATTTTCAATTAGTCTACGTATGTGCATAGGTATGTAAATAACAGATTGGTTTCCGTTTCAGCTGGCGCTAATTGACCGACATCTAAAGGTAGGGCAGCTTGTCAAGAGGGGTCCCCAAAGTGTAGGCTACATCCGGTCCATCCAACAGACTGCATCAGCCAGGATTTATCTTTCGGATGAAACTGCCAGGAACGATCCAGCTCGTGAACTATATGTGTACAAGAAACCCGCCGAATTCTACGGAAAACTGGCCTTTAAGATAGGCGACATTGTTCAGTTGAATGGGTGGCTCGGTGAAATTAATGAAATGACAAATAACCTCGCTTTTACCGTGGATTTCAAAAATGGTACACATCAAGATGCTCATTCGACAGATTTGGATTTATTCAAAGTTATGCCAAACGCAAATAATGAAACACAAAACAATACTTTGTTCGACATCAACAGCATCCATGGTCTCTTTCCGGACAGAACTTTCAATTTGCCGTACAAATCACTGAAGGGTATTTCGTCGCTGCGATGGACTGGTACTGATGTGGATAAACCCAGTAATAATTCTGAGAAACTCGTTGGAATCACTATTAAGCGTTCTCAAGTATATCCTACTACTATACGATATTATTATAATGCATCTTATGTGGTAGCGGCAATAAGCGTAATCGGCATTACCAAAAATGACACTAACTCAAAGTAAATATTCTGTAGCTTCATACAATTTCTGTTGCTTGGGGCAGACAAATTCCCGATTTCCCGGGCTCTCTAGTAGATCGTCCTAATAAACTTGTCAAGAACGAAGTTGATCGTGGAAATCTCCAATTAGTTTCCCACAGTGAGGGTTTGAAACTCGGCGATGTCTGTTCGTGCAACATGTCAGAAGAAGATTGGTCTCGTGTGCTTGCCAAATGTACTTGGCAGAACACAGTCTCCAAAGACTATTATCTTCATCGTCGCAGGCATAAGCGACAAAGAATGAATGAAGGGCGCAGAGTAAATAAATAATAAAACATTCAAGACAAAAATAAATATTTACAAATATATACATTATTCTCATATTTTCCTGTGTACATAGGAAGTCCTTCCTGCTAAACCTTACCCACGGAGAGTTTCGGTTGAAATTATGCTGACTTCAACAAAAGCTGAAGTTGAATGGATGGTAAGATTCGGAATTAAATAATTTAATCTGGGAATATATGATATTTATCATTGATCTACAGAATACTGGACTGATCGAACCAAATATTGACTCGCGTGATTTGGTTCCCGTTCGTTGCGCCATCGCCGTTCCAGGGACCCTTGTCCACACCCCAGAAGGTCGCCACCACCACCATCCTTCCATAATTGTTATGGGCGTAGGAACTAGAAATACTGCTAATGTTCATTATGCCGTCATTCAATCAATGAGCGTTACTAAAGCAAAGATTACGACTTATCGGCCAAAGGGATACAGTGAGTTCAGTACATAGTAGTACATTTATACTTTAAATATTCAGTTTTCTAATCGGTGCAGTCGGAAGAGTAAAATATTTTACTTCTTAGGAGCCAAGTGGACAATCCAGGAATACCAGTTGCCAGCGGGTGCTCTGCAGCCAGTTCCACATGGCCCCCCTCGAGAAATTGATGGCACTGAAACTGACAGCACTCCATCAATAATAGGGCAATGGAATTTGTGGCAGAAAAATTGTTGCAAAGTTGTTGTAAAAATGCCAAATTCCACTGCGGATTTCATGTATGGCTGCGTCGTCGGTTTATTTCCCGATGGCCATATCCGAATTAAGCGACCAGACGGTGAATTTATATCGGTTTGGCCGACTGATGTTGTTGGAATTTCTACATTTTTGGATATGAATAACCTTCGTCGTCGTCTTTATTAAGTAATACATCCTTGCCGACTCTTAACTAAGTATCTTATTGATGATTTGATGATATTATTAACCATACATACGATAAAATTGATATTGATGTGTGTTTTTATACAAAATTATATGTGCAAAGTACCTAATGCCTATTATGTATTTCTTGCTTGTGGCAAATGTATGTGTGTATGTACATTAAAAATCCAATTTACGTTTTCCTGAGTTAACTATTTACCATAGTCCAATTCGCCAATTACGAACTTTTATTACAGAGCTAATTTCTCCATATTTTCATACTGGAAGCAGGAGTACATATAAAGTAATTCATCCCTACATGCAAATCGACCACTTCTCACTTCCATGAAAAATAGTCCCTACAGGAATTTCGAATGTAGACTTCGAATGCATTTCGAAGATTGTATAGACCATTGAACATTGGAAGTAATAGGTTGATAAACCAGGAATATCACTTCCGCTAGACTTGCATATTATAGTATAATAGGTTCCTTGGAGTTGACGGATGCCTAATAGGTCTCCAATACCTAACCGTTTTTGACAACTCTTGGCCTCTCTCTTCTTGCTTTCCCTTATTTCATGAGTGATATTGATTACCATTAAACCGCGTAACCATGGACAGGGTAGCACTGGCGGTGTTTTCTTCCCAACGTTCCTAACTGAAGTGATCAATCAATGGATAAATGCAGGATAAATGGGTACAAGAAATGAATGAACTAAATTGTTCGGGAGTTTGATGTAAACTTTTAACTCAATAAACGCTTATCCCCTAACTTTTCCCTTACCTGTTGATATTTTAATGTAATCACAATCACAATGCTATTATATTAGTGCCTTTGCAATTTTTTTCCGAGAAAATAATGGGTAAGTACACCAATAGTGCAAAGTATATACCAATTATCCATGTAGGAAAGTAGGATTTGAAAAACAATTTCATTTCAAACAGAAGATGTCAGTAAATAAATTATTCGGCTTATTATGTGATGTTCCTTAGATAGTGACGCTTATAATATTGATGACAATGAGGCATTTTGTACGATTAAAGACGAAGGATATTTTGCTGGAGACGAAATTAATCTCGTAGATTTGCCCGATGTTCGTAACTTTTAGCCAATTAAAAATTGATTCGATTTAGGAAAGACGAAAGAGGCAAACATTAACTAACATGTTAACAAAATGCACATACGCTGTAAAGTACATTTTGATGTTTCTTATTAAGGAAGCATTAAGGTCTAATGCATCATCGAGATCAACACTGATATCAGATGAAGAAGCTGAAGAAGCAAAGAAAATACGGGACAAAGCTGCTAAAAGAGACGAAATACTTCCTCCAGAACAATTTTTTGAGTCTTTTTTTAGTTGTGACAGTTTAAAACGAACACGAAAGATTTTTTTAGTGTCAACAAATTCTCGTGTTCACGGACCATCTTTTCGAAGCAAGTATGGAATTTTTCAAGAGCGTGCCCGGCATTTGTCTTCTTTCCCATGGATTATACATCCCAACAGTATTTTCATGTAGGTACTTAAAATCTAGTTATTCCTTTCGATATAAATAAAAGTTTCTTTGACTTTCTCTAAACATACTAATTTCGGATATTTTCTAAAAATTATGAATAGATGGTTTTGGAATATTCTTGTTGTTCTTCTTCTAATAGCTTCGCTTATAGGACAACCTATTCTCGTAACTTTCTATGCAGAAAGTTTACACGGACCATCCAATATTCTGACACAAGGAATTATTAGCATTGTGTTTTTTCTTGATATATTAATAAATTTTAGAACTGGTTATCTAAACAAAAGAAATGATGTAATAATTCTGGATAGCACTCTGGTCGCAAGGTTAGATAGTTTTTACATAAAATTAGAAAACTATATGAACATTGCAGCAAAAACACTCTTTTCCCAAAAATGCCGGTGAAAGTTGCATGTTCTGCTTTGGGAAAAGAAAGAAATTTCTTTATATTCTTGAGATTGAAGATTATGAAAGTATATAATGCTTATACATAAATATAATGTTAATAATGTTTTACTTTTCATTCAGACATTATTTTGGAACTTGGTTTTTGATCGATTTCTTATCAAGTGTCCCTTATGACTTCATTTATGCTGCTATTCATGCAGAACGAGATTTGTCTGATGATGAAGAACTTTATTTCAAATATCTTCGCCTTTTGGAGCTACTAAAGTTATTCCGTATTATGCGAGTTATCAGATATTTAACACACATTGAAGAGGTGATATATTATTTGCAAAATACCTTTTATTACTTTACTAACCGAAGTTTCCAATTCTTTCCTTCCAAATGATGCAGGCATTCAGAATTCATAGCCTCAATGTTCGAATAATTAATCTGATGATCTTGATTGGCTTTGCTATTCATTGGGTAGCTTGCATGAATTATCTCATAACTGACTTAGCAAATCCTAGCGATATAAATGAAAAGAAAAACATGAGTTGGGTAACCAGAATGAATCTTTGGGAAGAAAACGTTTCCTTGAAATACGTACATTGTGTTCTTCGAGCTGTGTCCAACATGGTGAATTTTCATATATATAGCTATTTATTTTATGAAGCTGTGATATTGCTATACAAATTTTAGACAGGTACCCACATTTTAAGTATATCAAGGAACTAAAGGTATTCTCATCTTAGGTGTGTTTAGGATATGGAAATGAAGTTCCTAAAGAAGTGGAAGATATCTTGTGCACGATTTGCAGCATTTTACTTGGATGTTTATGCTTTGCCCTTTTCATTGGCAATGTTGCAAGCATCTTACTGAATACAAATGTGTCAGAGAATAAATATATTGAAGTTTTGAATCAGGTATTTAAAATCTTGAAGAATATATATTTACACTGATAACCTTGCAAACCCATACTTGGTGTGTACAAAAATTAGCCATCATAAAAGTTCGTTGAATTTTGATTAAAGGTAATGGAATACATGAGATTCAAACAAATCCCAAAGGATTTGCAAAACAGAGTGGTTTTATACTACGAACAACGTTTTCGCCGAAGTTTCTTTAATGAACAAGTTATTTTGGCCAGTGTTTCCGATGTGCTACGCGAGGAACTTCAAATGTGCAACTGTCGATCTTTGGTAGAAGAAGTCCCCTTATTTAGAGATTTGCCTAAGAAGATACTTTACGGAATTGTCTCGAAACTAAAATTTGAAGTTGGTATTATTATACTTTTAACCATAATTTCCGATAATTTCCCATAATTTCCCATAATTTTTTCAAAATCGTAGGAAAATTTTATTTGTTTGTATTGCTCTCTAGAAGGAAGAGAAGCACTTTATTATTACCTACACCGTTACACTACATTACATATGAATCTAGATAGATGTGTTATTTTGCCAAACTTTTCTCTTTTATGCTTTTGCACACATTTTATAGTATTTACATCATCGTACCTATATATAGCAATTTTGGTCACAGTAGTATTACTATATAGTACTAACGAAAATGAAAATTGCTTTAAGGTTTATTTGCCAATGGATGAAATTGTGAGCGCAAACACCATTGGGGAGGCAATGTATTTCATTGAGCATGGAGCTGTTTCCGTACTAACCCCTAATGGGAGAATTATAAGTCGACTTCAGGATGGAGACTTTTTTGGAGAAATGGCATTAGTTACGTCAGAGCGCCGAGTTGCATCTGTAATAGCGACAAATTTTTGTGACATTTATCGTCTGGACAAAGCTGACTTCCGTGAGGCTATTGAAAACTATCCTGAGATCTACAACTCAATTGCTCAAGTAAATATTCTAATTCAATTTTTGAAATAAACCTTATTGTGTGCCAAAGTGCCTTAAAGAAAGTTACTTTCTCTTGATTAGAAAATATTTTTATAAGTCGCAGTGTTGCAAGAGAAAATGACTTTCTTTCTGGTGTACATTATTGTTCCTTTCAGGGACTGATCACTTAGATTATTTAATCATATTATTATTACTGTAGATTTTTACATAACCATGCACATATTGTTCGTAAGTTCGTACACTCCATTGCTGATAATATTGAGAAAATTAATTTTTTAGCTGGTCCAAAAACGTGCTGGGGCTTTCAAAAGCCCGAAAGAATATTGTGGAAAAAAGCCTTCTGTAAAAGAAATATTCAAGACTGCTGCAGCAAATATTTCAACCAATGGTGAATAATTTAGATGATCTAAGATGCACGTACTCCGAATATACTATTCTATACCAGTCCACATTACTAAAAAATTTCTTTATGATATATAGACTTCAGAAAAGGGTCAAACGATCAGGGACCAAAGGAACTTTCAAAATATGGAAATACTGTGTGATACCATAAGTTATTTTCATTTACCGGCATACCTATATTATGCAATGATTTTTGCAGGGGCTTCTGATTGTAGAATCATTGTTCATGTCAATAAAACCGAGTCACATATATATTTAAGGATGGCATTTGGGGGCATTTGTAACGTTTCGTTCAAAAGTTTCCAGAAGAAATCGCTCGAATTCGAACCTTAAGCATCATAAGATAATAATATAGATTCAATACTGTACTTATTATAGTTGATGCTACAAAACTTATTGAATTAAATGCACTTTGACTACAACTATCGAAATAACTGTAATGTCATTCAAAAAGAAAGTCGTATAATATACACTCAGGCAGGCTACAAATAAAAGTATATACTACTCCAAGTTTTTTTGCTTGGGAATCGATTTAATTTTCCCACAAAATTGTGGTTAGTTTTCTGTGCTTATATACCAAATTTGAGGTGAAAGGATTTTTTTTCGTTCAGTTATTTAATGACGACTCAGACTTCTGACTGTCCAGAAGGCCAGCCAGACTCCAGAAGTCGGAATCCAGGCAGTTCCTCAAGTCCAGGTTCCAGATCAACCTTAACCATGTAGATGTGCTAAATTAAGGCAGGAAGAGAAGAGCACTCAGAATAGCTTGATGGAGGAATGGTTCAAGTTTCCAGAAACTATAAACAATGCAAGGTCCGCTTCTAAGATAAGATAAATAATTCACGTCTGTCACTGAAAATTCTTACTTGATTGTACACTTTAGTTTCTGAAAATTTGATAAATTATATCAACGATTTTTCTAGAAATATCAGTGGTCCGCTGAGGGTTCGGCGGGCTGATTAAAGAGAAGATTTAATCATTGATTTATTTCAGAAGAATATGCCGCCAACACCAACTGTACAAAATTCTCCCGACAAGAGGATTCCTCGTCCATTAGGGGGGACTACTGAAAGAAGGTAATGAATATTGATTGTGGAATTGTGCGTGTCTTTTTCTATTTATTATTAAATCATTTCATGATGAATGTTTTCCAGATCGGATTTAGTAACACGGGTTAAATACTGCAATACTCTTCCGGATCTTCCTTTCGACCCTAAATTCATTGCGTATCCGTTCGGGCACAGTAGATTTGTTACATATTCGACAACATCTTTAGAAAAAGGTTATGTATATGAAGTACTGACGGAGCCGGATTTGGGGGTTGATGTTGAACTGGTCATTCCAAACGCTTACAATTTGCCTGCAAATAATCCATCTCCACATTTGGATCCCAAAGACGAAAGATTGTTGGAAGATGACCTTCTCCCTCAAAAAAATCAAAAAAGAAGCCGGCATCATGCAAAAAGCGTTTCTTGGTTGCGCCGTACTGAGTACATTTCTACAGAGCAGACTCGATTTCAACCTCAGACCATTGATAAAGTGGAAGCTAAAGTGGGTTATTCTATTAAAAAGTCTTTGAAAGAAGAAATGCATTATATGGACAGAGATTCGCAAATCAGAAATATAGAAAAAACATTTGAAGATGCAATGGAGCCGATCGAGTCACACTTTTCAAAACCTGGTGTTGTTCCCGTTGAAGTTCTGCCAGTATTTCCTGATTATCAGTTGTGGAAATATCCCTGTGCACAGGTATGACTTGTTACTTGACGTTTTGTAATAATTGTTTGGCATTTACCTAAGGAGGAATTTTCAAATGCATTGTTCATCATTAATTAGTACTGGTCACTAAATTCAAATGATGTTTTTTGTATCGATAACAGGTTATTTTCGATTCAGACCCTGCTCCTATTGGGCGCCCTGTTCCTGCTCAATTAGAAGAAATGAGTCAAGCTATGATTCGGTACATTAACGTTTTTAAACAAAAATTAAAAATACATTTAATTCTACTCCGTATGTGTACACCTAACCCTCCCCTCCTATAATATTTCAAAGATGCTATGATTATTACAAGGCGAATTCGACGTTGGGTTAGCACCAACAAGTTAATATCGGCTGCAGTAGAGTCTAATTATTCTGACTATGTTGCTTTGAATTGAGAGATCATATTATTTAAGCAATTGATATGCGTTTCTCTTCAACACTATTATGTCACGATGGTTTTGATTCCTTTAGCATGATAGAGTTGAGAAAAATTCAACAGATGAGATTAAAACCAAAATATGAGCCTAAAATTAAAATAAATGTGATGCTTGAACTGTTCCTTTAAAATTATATGATAAAGTAATGATTTATGCATTATTGTATTTCAGTGGTGTCATGGATGAGAGCGGTGAGCAGTTCGTGGCCTACTTTTTACCCAGCGAGGAAACACTGAACAAAAGAAAAAGAGATCAAGATGCAAACAAAGAATACGAAGAGGATGAGGTTTACGAGTATAGAATGGCCAGGGAGTACAACTGGAATGTCAAAAGTAAAGCTACTAAGGGCTATGAAGAAAATTATTTCTTCGTGATCCGTGACAAGGGTGTGTTCTACAATGAACTCGAGACAAGGTAAGTTTATTTTATTGACTATATTTTATCACAGCTGTATTTGTTTCAAGTATTTTCCATTGTGCGCTCGTTATTTTTAGGGTGCGGTTGAATAAGCGGCGTACAAGGGGTCCTCACCAACAACTAAATACCAAATTGTGCGTTAAACACATACCCCTTGCCACATCAGACTATAAGTTCCAAAGAAATCGTGAAAAGGAACTGGAGCCTATGCAAGAAGAAGAAGAGGAGAAATCCGATGATGAAAAATCCGAAGAAAAATCGGAAGAAGGAAACAAATCAGATCGGGGAGAAGATGAAGAAGATCTTAGATCAGATATTGAAATTGAACCTAAAGAAACAGAAAAGGCCCCTCAGAAGAGAGCAATTCCTCTCGGATCATTGGATACAGATTCAGACAATGATTCAGATTCGGCAAAAGAGAAAGGTGGGTGTTGAGATTAAATTGAGTTTTACTGGGTTCAAATAAATGTAATAAAAATTTTAATTTGTGCGCTTGATTTATAGAAAAAGATAGCCCTAGCCGTAGCCCCAAAAGTGGCGTTTCAAAAGCGAAACCTATTATCAGTGACAATGAAGGAGATTCTTCAGATGGAGGAGGAAGTAAAAAAGGGAAGAGATCTGACTCTGGTTCGTCTTCATCATCAAAATCAGACTCGTCCGCAGCTTCGGATTCAGAATAGCGCTAACTAGAATCTTCGGTAGTTGATTTGTTAAAAGTATTTCAGATTTCATTAAAAGTTATTGTCAACATTTCAGCTACCTAACTATACCTTATACTTATACCTATCTGTGCATTCTATATATCTTTACTACAATAAATATTATGAATTCTATATTATTGTAATAATAGTGTTACGTTACGAATGAGGAATGATGAAATAAGTTTATCTCTGCAATCGTTTTATCTGCTAGTAATTAAATAAGAAATAAAATATCTTTAAAATATATTCTTAATTTAAAACGCTTCTTTACAACATTTTTAAGCAATCAAGAATAGGACTAAAAAAGGAATCAACTTCATACGCGTAACAAAAACCTGATTCTTTACTTTACAATTTACATATTATTGCTTTGTATTCATCGGACTAGGCTTCTACTTAGGTCTCATTTAATGTGTTAAAACGATTACTTTTTTAGTAATGTATTTAGATGCCTCCTTTTATTTCCATACTAGAAATACGACAAGACAAATATAATATTATGATTTCACATTCATCTTGGTAAATAAACTTGTGATATTGTTTGTGTCAACGTTATGACAAACTTCACTCATCTGAAATCAACAGAAATTAGTACACTAGGGTTAGAATAATTTTTCCTTAGAATAAAGTTGATAGATAGAAACATACCTGTCTAGCAAAATATTCCACATCAAGCTGTATTTGAAGCCGTATCTTATCATCATCCGACAAAACTTTGTTGTCGCCACTTGCAATCGAAGCGTTTTGATTCTGTCCTTTAACTTTTTTGAGTCGTTTCAAGCTTTCTTCCATTCGTTGAACCGAAGTTAATACTTCCTGGACTTGTATCATATACCTAAAAAGTTATTAGTACCTATTATTAGTATTATTATTACCATGATACCATCACGTACAAGAATTAAGCTTTGCATAATTTCAAAATAAAATGATGATTACCTAGTTGTTACTTGTAACCCTATCTTAGCACCAACTTTTGCCCATAATTCCCCTTGATACGCAGATTTCATATCATCTCTAAGAGAAGTTATAGGGAGCAAAATCCCTTCGACGTAGTCTCCATGCTTCGTTGGAACATCTCGGTTAGTTCTTCGAAAGAGTCGTGGAACTTCTGTAACAGCTGTTATACTGGAAGAACTTTGTGTAACTGTTATTTCTACTAGACGATTTTCTATAGCGTCCCTTGTTTCGTTCCAAGGAAATTCGGAAAGGAACTGAAAAGACGGACTAGGCGATGAGGTGGAGTCAGAAAGACCATTTGCAAAAGCACTGAATATATGTGACAGTTCTTCCATTTTTTCGGCAAGTAACTGTCGAACTACTAATTCCGATATATTAAGATCACAGTAGGCGTTTATTAGCAAAGAGAGATGAACTTCTTTTTTAAGAGCAACCTCTGTCTTGACTTCGTGGATATACCGAGCTATAAATAAGGCACTTGCTTTTAAGAACCGACCCGCAATTTGCGTTATAAAAATTTTGTCCTTGTCCCAACACTGCAATAATAAAACATCACAACAATGATATAAACTTTACAGAACCTTGAATAAATAAAATATAGTTAAAATAGTATCAGTAAAGAATATATCTAGCCAAACAGACCTGATTTAAAACCTTTATCAAAACACGGGTAGCGTCTAATTTAAAGTCGCTGTTGCAACATGTGGACGATAGCGAATCCAACGCTGACTCCAATTCTATTGCTAAAGAATGAAACCTGAAAAATGAAAACAATCCTTTATACGTTGGGAAAGGAATTTTAACATGAAAGCAAAGATTAAATTCCAAAATTCGATGTTTACCTTAATTGAAAATATACCAAAAACTGCCATTTTGATATAAAGCTTTTGTAAGCTTCTGCCTCGCGAAAGGATCCGAGGTGATCTAACGAAGGCAACTTGGTTTCCATTACATCTATAAACTTCTCGCACCTTTTCCAATTGGCATGAAATGAATCTGGACTAGCTGCGGACCAAATATGTGGAAAATTCTTGACAAAAATATTCATTACTTGAGCAAAGACACCACGAGTTATGAAGTCGTATTTAGCCATCCAAGGGAATTCGTCTACTTTCTTACTGACTGCGATTAATGGCAAACACTCAACAAATCTTTCCATTTCATCGAGTAAAGCATTAATATTTCCTTTCTGAGATAGAATTGCTTCGCATTTAGGTTTCAATATTTTTAGTACAAAGATTTCTTCGGCTACATTTTCACATTCTAATTCAGAGTACATATAAAGGATGGATTTGACTTTGCGTTCGGATTCACACTGTACTGTTTTACAACTTGTTTCATCACTAGATTGTGCGGTAACTACTGTGTCGGCTTCAGAAATTGCTTGTAGCAGTTCGTTGAGCTTACTTAATATGGCATCTCGGAGAACTTCCCATCTCTAAAGAAAGTTAAAAATAGCAAATTATATATTACTAAAAACAAAGATAAGTGTGTGACATTATTGAACAAAATCAACTTACGGTAACAAGCTTTTCTTTAAGAGACGAGTTTTCCAGTCTTCCTAGCAGGAATTTTGTTTCGGCAACCTCATCACAAGCTATTTTAAGTAGATTGAAGTCGACATTTGTTTTTATTTCAGCTGGTACTTTCCGCAAATACTTTTCTGATGATTCCAAGGCAGTGTTCGCCATTTTTAGGTACTGAAGTTGGGATTTGGCATCACGAATAGCTCTCCGCTTACCAATTTCTTGCTTCAGTGTTGCTAATGTCGAGTTTAGGTTGTCGTACATGCTCTTTACAAAAAGTAAGAATAAATTAGTGTACAAAAATATAATTTCACAAGGATGTCATTAATATTTAAATGTATTAATACATTACGTACCTGTAGGTCATTTTGCCCTCTCTGTAAAGGTCCTACTATATTTTGAATACGCCCATCAAGACCAACTAAATTTGAAGAAAGATTTACAAACTGTCCGTAGTCCTGATTAATAAGTTCTATCAAAGATGACCGTAGGAATTTAAGATGAGAGCCTAAATCATCTCGTAAAACATCTAATGGCACACTGTGCCTCTTTCTCTGGATAAACTCATCTACGGAGAAGTTATCTGAATGAAATTCTCTAGTTTCAAAGCTTAATTTTGCGGATGAATTTATATCTAAAAATGTCATATTTACGACAGTTGTACTAAATCCTATCAACGTACCTACACCTGCTACACTAACAAAAACTGTGGCGTTTTTTTGGACACAAATCAGTGCAAGTGCAGTTCTCGAAAGTCCATCTAGTTTAACATCTAAATATGTCAAATTGAATACTTCAAAAATTGTAAATATAAGAATTACAGCGAATAAAATCTCCCTCAATCTTTCTAAAAATTGCAAATGACCAACCCTACTACATAGCTGATGACAGTAATGTATAAGTGCAGGTACAAAAAATCGTTAAAATTTCAAATTGACTCTTAAATCTCTGCTTTTGACAGTTTCGATTTCAGAAAATAAAATGCAAACTGAGTTGGCACTTGGTTATATTTTCCCGGGGTAAGGATCGAGAGCTACTTCGTTAGTTTACGATCTGGCAATGCCCCGGCATCAAAAGATCATACATGAAACGTCAAAGACACCTTTTTCCAATCAATTTCCGTATTATGAATTTTAAATTACCAGTCTATAACCAAAACTGTTATTTATATAAAAATTACAATTAAGTCATCACATAAACACATTATTTACACAACTGGGACCCTGGGGTATTCATTATGCCTTAAATTCTACTTCTAAAATGGGGCACATGCAGAGCAAATATCGTATGCAAATATTGAATTGGGTCACACGAGTCACACTCGTCACAATAGAAAAAGTGATTGAATCTGTATTTCGACATAACATATAGGGATCTTGCAATCATTTATTTCTGATTGGAAGATCAAATAAATTTTCAATCTTGAATAAGAAGAGACTTAACAGCAAATACAGAATAAAATATAAATCTACTTACTCTGTGCTGCAAGTAATTACAAATTATTTACATTGAAATGCCACGAACAAGACGAATAGATTGGAAGATTAGTATGTCCCTGGAACCTGTAAATAGTCCACAGTCCACATCGTAATATTTTACCGTTATTCAGAGAACTTTCTCTATAAAGAAAGTCAACTTTCCCTAATAAACTTTCTCCAGTTTTCATTTTAGTTTATGATCATTCTGTGTAAAGGTAATGTAACGTCATGAAAAGACATACAATGGGAAATAACTTCTGTAATTTTCTGAAAACTTTGATAAAAGTCAATACATTTGAAGAGAATTTACAGACAAGAGCATCATTCATGTTTATGATAAACATTAAACATGGCCATAATAAAAGGCTGTTTTTATGTCCTTTTTGTGCACGAATAATGTAGACGTAGATGTTTTTAGTGCTTTTGGTAAGTTTCAGTACCTACAAATAAATCCTTATGGTTAGATAAAATACGTAATAGTAAAATTATATTATTATGATGCTGATATGTTATAAAATAAAGTATATCATTATTTTAGGAAATTGTCTTTTGTTAGTTTAGATGTTGCATCGCATCACGTCAACAATCTGATGGAGATTCTCTAATCAGTTTAGAATAATGTGTAAATGAATGAGTGAAGGGAAGATAATAACAGAGAGGAGCAAATAACATTCATAAAATCTCATTTTCACTAACCAACGATTACTAAAATGACAGGCTTCACTCTGAACAATTTGAGCAGAAAGCATTTTCTAGTTAGCTATTGGTTATCATGCAGTTGCACCAAATTAGGACAGTAATGGCTCTTCACATCTGAATACATAAAATGCTATAGAATATACCCAGTATATAAACTAACTACCATATGCTAAAACTATGGGGAATTTAGTATATTTTGTAAGTACGCAGAGTAGCAATGGTTATAAAAGAAAACAACCCTGTCATTATTCACTATTATTATTATTAGGTAGTAATAGCTATTTAGGTACAATTGCCGTATAGATGAGCGTAACTTTCTTTCTGATGGTGCTCCTCTAGTTCAATCTGCATATTTGCTTAGTGGCTAGTTAGCATTGATGGTAGGATCTGTAATATAGATCAAACGCTCTAGAGTTTAATAGAATGGGCTGGTAAAATGTATGCTCTACTTTATGAGACTGATGGAACTGGTGATCATCGTTTTGTAGACGAGTTGGATGATGCCTTGTTTAACTTGTCTTCCCTGTCATTCCCATAGCTCGTTCTGAGTATACAGAATACATACCTCCGTAATCACATAACCAAAAGTACACGTCTGGCTATTGTAGGTACGTGTTTTATATAAGTATAGCACTATTTACCAACACATTAAACATGAATAGCAATCTTCTGTGTGTAATATTATATGCTCTATTTATCACAACCATTATCGAAATAAACGGACTATATACCTAAATGTCTGTCTACATTATACAATATTATACTTTGTAGTAGTAAACATTAAAGATAAACAAACTCATCCTAGCTAGCCCAGGCATTTCATCCAGGGTCTGATATATTTAACTACATAATGTAAAATGTAGAAAGGAAAAATATATGAATCAGAATACAGAAAGGCTGTATTTTCATATACTTAGGTAGTAGTAGTAATAGTAGTCTCAGTGCAAATACTTATTAAATGTCAGTCAGTTTTGCAGATATGCAAAGAGCAGTTGATGATAGTTGTAGTTGCCTTTCCTTTCGTTTGACAACCAATTTAATTGGCAATGAAAATATTATTATGAGCCATGGTTTTGATTTGCTGTCTACTCTGGCTAGACAGAATTTACGAGAATCTGGGCATTATCTACAGATTGTACCAGATAAAGCATGAATTCCATGATAGGTAAGTAATGGAGCTGTAAGTTTCTATTCCTAGAATCGTTTAGTATTCTGATGAAATTCTGCTCTATAGTAAATTCGGGTTTCGTTTCTGTCCGCTTATATATTCTGCTGATTGAATGGCTCGAGTACAGAGCACAGTATCTTCACCATGTTCTTTGCACAGGAAGGAAGGAGATAAGCCAGGACGCAGTGCAGCCGCAGCCTTAGCATTAGCGACCATCCGTAGGATTTCCATACTTTGAATATATTTACTGGAAAAGTATTCTTTTATACTTGTGCATTATGTATAATGCATATAGCCATTCAAATAGGTACATAAACTCACATAGTCACCAACTGCTGTACTTAGTATTCGGCTACTGCTGCTACTTAGCTGTACTATGGATAAATTCACAGATTTCCATAGAGTAAGGTAGTAAGATCATCACCTCTACTATAACAAAATTCTGTTTTTGCATTCTGCTATACGAATGTTGTATGTACATATAGACGCATAGATCTACAGCCCACAGGTTAACATAATGCCTCATTATTTAATCGAGTATGTGATTTGATTACATTAAATGTATGTTGATGCACTCTGTCAGACACGAGTTACAGGTATCTATACCAGACTATGCTACAACAACTGCATTGTGAAACTAATTAGCCTGATAAAATACATGTAC
>JABASH010002230.1:0-21206 GCA_019776445.1 Tomocerus maximus
CATGGGTATTGATAAGAATTGCGTGGTGAAATCGTTATATTTTGTAGATTACACTAGGTACCTAATTAAATTGAAGTGCTCAAATGAACTCCAACTTGAAAAGTGGACTTGGAATGGAAAGAAGTAGCCAATCTCAAAAAGCCGAGTAGTCATTTATATGGAAAGTGGGAAAGTACAGGTACTTCCAGAAAACTGTGTAGCTATGATTGGAATTTGTTAATGAAGGGATATTACAGAGAATTCCTTATCATGGAGAAGTTGAGATTCTGAATTAATAGATACTAGCTGAAGGAATTAGTTTTGTGTTAAATGATGCAGTAGTGTATCTTTATGTAGATAAATATTTAAGGATTGTGGTATATTGAACGTAGATGTGAATCTATCATCCCGCCCCAGCGTGTTTCACTTGATGGGCCACACAAAGTGTGAAACAATTTTGACACGAGGCTCAGTCATCAGTGAGGCCAATTCATCCCAGAAGATAGAAAAGTGATCTGAAATATATAAAATGAGAGGCAAGTGAGTGAAATGCCATTACTGCACTTACATGTGCATTCGACTTGTCTTGACTTTGACTACCATGCTGCCCGCACATTATATCAACATTACTTATCTTTTCTTACGACTGCTACACTGTTTATAAGGCCTTGCTTGCTGCCGGGGTTAAAATTTAATTTAACCAAAGCCACCACCATCCTTCTTATCTCCCACCTAATAAGCGTTCTATTTCTTATATGCATGTAGGATGCCATTCCTCCGACTTGTGTTCTCTATATCTTCTCATTCACATATAATTATCAACATCTATGAAGCCGTTGTTCGAGATACGCAGACAGAAGGTGTAGTAATAATAATAACTATTAAGTTCATCTCAGGTAGGTAAGGTGTATTATGTACCCATTACTCAAACACTTTTATGTGCCCATCTTTCTTCTACTATCTAACATACATTCAGCAAAACTCCTCAGATTAAATTCGGATATTAAACTGTAAGCAACCACTTCAAGAATAGAAACAAAATTCATCTTTAATCTCCATTTGTATTTATTGGGTTTGGAATTTTCTAAATCGAATTATAGTTGGTTTAATACACAAAAAAATCCAATTTTATTTTATTTAACTCGTTTATACATAGCTCAGAATATTATCCATAAGGAGATTTATATTTTAATTGTCTACAATACAGATTCGGAATTCGGGAGTGAAATAAAAATAGCATTGGCAAGAAACCTAGTGAGAGTGTAGGAGGATTAGGCTGAAAACTCTTCCAAAATTAACGATTCTTTATGGAGGATTTTGTACTAAAAGTACTAAAAGAATGAAATCGAATAAAGATTTTTTCTGATTTCCAATCATTGACCACTTATCCTTTTTATTTTTCTCTTTAGAGTATTTAGACAAGATGTAATGCACGTATGCACATTGCATAAAGCCAAGAGAGTCAGAGCATGTCCTGGGTTTGTTGAACTTGAAATAAAAATGTTCTCTTAGAAAATGATATTTAGTTAGTCTAGTTGAGGAACTGTCAGCTAGTGACCCTAGTGACACCAACAGCACACCACTGACTGACTTGTCTTGACTAGAGTATCTATTTGATTGACAGTCGAGTCAAGACGGTATGCATGGCGTTTGTGTTTGGACTGAGTGCAGCTTTTCTTCAGCTTGTTGTTGATTTCAGCTTAAACTCAGCGGGAGCCTTTCCATCATGCCAAATCACTCATTTGGCTTGTTGGGTAGATTGCCACAAAAATGTTTATGCATACACACTCAAAGAAAATCAACTTGTATGTTATAATTAATTACTTGCAATTTAACATTGCTTACTTATCTATACGTTCCATTTGGAAGCACATTATAATAAGCGTATAGAGGATTTTATTTTTGCATTAATATTCTGCAGTCAGAATGTCAGAAATATGTAGAGGAGATAGGATTAAAAAGATATAGCTACAGAATATTAAATGTACATTGTCAATACAAATCTAGTTTATTTTTTTGTTGGCGGCACTCGTTTGTAATCCAATCAAACTCCTATAGCACGTTATCTTTGAAGGAATGATTTTCGTTGAGTGAGTGCCTATTTTATTCTATTTTATTCCAGTTTAATCTACTTTGACTGTTAGAGTCTTATGTGTGAAACTGGAAACAGATTAGCGTCTAATATCAAATTCCTTAATAGATTTTCCTTATACTTTAGTGGATTTCAGTGGAGTGTAATTAATTTGCCTTATAAGCACCGCCCACCTCCTGTCAGTGTCAAGTCAATGCCTCTTTAATGGCGAAACAATGAAGTTAACTGGAATTTCAATGTGTTCATGATAAACACACACTACTATTAATACACATTAACACAGCCTTCATTTCACAGTGCAATTAAGTACTTTTAAAATTTAATTTGCAATAATTGGCAGTTAGAAAGTCGTCTTAACATCGTTACATTGCAAACAGCTAGTACAAATAGCAGAAAATAAATAGATAGGTTGTCTCACTACTATATCTTCAATCTTATAGTGTATAATTGAGTTTCAGGAGATAATGCAATCAAATAACGAGTCTCCAATCTCCATAGACTTTAAAAAGGGATATAATTTTCTTAGCTGGATATACTGGATATAAAAATACAATACTGCTATACAATACATACTAATAGTATAAATGCATGACTAATGAAAGATTGTCATTGAAATGCGAGTTTGATTTGCCATAATATGAATGATAATTCAATGATGCTAAATTGACTGCATTCTAAAGTACTTAGCACATCCATGTATCATTTATATTATGTGTAAATTGCATAACAGTGTACATATTTATTTAAATGTAGGTTTGTTCGACACAGATTGCAACTAAAGTATCCACTGGCATAATATTAGTACAATGAAGCATTAACCTTTGCCTTAAAAGGCTAGGAATCTCGAAAGTGGAAACATGAAGGAATTCGACTAATCTAGTTCTTGTAGACAGACTATATTTGTATATAGCTTCTTAATTATTACGGACAGGAGGCAGTGTCTCTTGGGCACGGTAGTATTCTGTTCATATCGAAACAGCCTCATTGTTAGGTGCAATTACTGTACATAAGCCCAGCCTTGTCCAATCCAAATCCACACCTACTCACATACTTCTTAAATTCATATCCCAGTGCCACGAACACATTTTAGACCAAGATCGTCTTACTAATTTGCATATGCTACTAACTATTGTGCAGCTATTGTGCAGCTATTGTGCAGCTATCATGCAGCTATTGTGCAGCATGCACGATACATTTTATTGTTAGACAACAGATAACTTCAGATATGCCAGCAGCTATTTCCTTAGTTGTCCGCTCATCTTTGAAATATTGTGCCCATACTTTTCCTTATAGTGCTATAACCATTTCTGATTTGAATATGTAAATATTTAATACTTTCTTAGACTACTAATACTCTCATGCAAAGATTTGTTTATCAACATTCTTGTCGGTCAAACTGTCAAATACCTGATATTGTCTATAAGGAAAGAATCCGAAAATTCCTTATAGTACTAAGTAATTTTAGCTAACTTCTTATGTTATTAATCAACTAAAATAAATATTACAAAAAATGCAACCAATTAACCCGTGTACTAAATATATTTAAAAGCATAAATTCTTAGATTAAGAAGTACATGTAGATTAAAACAGTAAAATTTTGGGGATTGGTGATAGGAAAATGTAGTTTTGTTGGATATTGCAAATTCTCTTTGGTATTTGCAGTAAAAATTCGTTTTAAGAAATTTTAATTCTGGGTAGGACAAATGAATATTTCTTTTTTACTACAATGGGTGTACATTATGTGTGAATATGCCCTACGTACGGTAATTTGTAAGCAATATTCTATAATGGTGCAATTGCATACACGTTGGTGACTATATACTAGTAGTCAAGATATGTATCTATAGCGTATGTATTTAATCTATGTCACTTATAAGCAATTTTCGAAACTGCATTGTATCTGGGTTGCAGTGTGTATCTGTTTGACAATAAGTGCTATCTATCTGCATTAGCAGTGGAAGTTACCTTTCTGATTCTATGTTTGGTGTAGAGTGTGATAAAATGTGATGTTGTGACGTGTAGAAACATTAATTAATTTGGATTTTGACACCTATCATGGCTCAGACTCGGATGACGTGATGAATTGGACAATGAGAAGCAATCAATTATCAAAGTGTCAAGTTCATTATTATGATTTCAGTGAGTTACTCACTTAGCTATTAGTTTGGCTTCTACTTTTCTCTAATACGATCATAATACATGTAGAGCAATAGTGCATTTGAAATCAGTGCCTTGTCTCTCTGTGCAGACTTGTTTCGTTAATGTGGCTACGCTCTTATAAGGCGCTGCCGAAATAAGGTAACACAATATAACTAATCGTTAGTTGTGTGGATAATCCAATATAAATTAAACAGAGACTACTCTTAGGACTCTATTGTACAGGAGTAATGTCATTATTTAGTATGATACTCACTAAATCATTGGAATACACTGATATTTAGTATTCGCACTCTATACTATGGGAAATAGTGTGCATTATGTATTCTCAACTCATGCAGTTTGATTCTTTCATCTCGTTTATAATCCTTGTAGACATAAATCCTTTATGGCTTATTGAACAAAACAGTGACTCTATTTGAATGGTTATTAGTCACTGTGCTAATACTAGTCAGTGTGCCAACACATAATAACGTTAGGTAGATGCTGCTTTGTTAATACCAAGTTACCTATAAGAATTTATGTAGCTTGGTAGTTGACTTGTTCTCCTTGCAGGAAGTCATTATTTCACAGCTTAATCGAATTATAATGATGACAGCTTTCATTATTCTCCTTTCTCCCAGTTTCTTTCAACTCGCACACGATACGTTACGCAGCACAATACTTGTTTCATTATAATATTTCAACCTTTATTATTAGCTTGTGTTTAAATACTAGACTTATTACCAAATTAGATAGGACGACAGGTCACTGCATGGTGCTAAGAAGGTAGCATTTCTAGTAAATATTAATTTCTTATGTATAAAACAGCAAGAAGGTACAATTTGTGCGCAAGAAGAACTTGAATTTGTACAGAGTGGAATGTTTAGTAGTTTATCGACAGATATTAATTAACAGTTTAATATGTATCGGATAACAAAAGAACAGATTGAAAGTGAATGGTAACATTGAGCATTATTACATTGACAAGAGAAGGCAAGTTAAAAGGGAAACAGTAGCCGTGTATTGCATTGGGTAATATTGCATAATAAGTATCGGTGTATTGACTGTATACTGGTGTAGTGTAGTAATAAATGAAATTATAATGTATGTTGTATGTAATAGAGATAGATAAAGGTTGAAGAAAGAGACAAACTAGTTTTAATATCCTGACAATTACAAGGCGCTCTTAATTTATTAAATATGAAATACTCCCTTATAGTGTGGCTGTGGCTGGTTGTTGATGGGGATGGGAATAATGTGGAGCAGGATGAGAGTGGAAAAGCGACATGACAGAAACAACTGCCAACTAAATACGAACTAACTTAACTACGGCAAGACAGACTGACATTAAGGAGTTTGAATTGCAATGAATTAAATTATATTGCTTATAAGTAAATCTATCTGTTATCATATAGTATTATATAGAGTATTATAGAGTGTTGGAAGCTATTGCAATTGGTATTGATGTAAATGTATGCGTGTAGGTATTCCTTGTTCATCTGGAAACTGACGAGGATTAGTAGAGACGGTGTGTATTGTCTAAAGAAAGGGAAGGTAAAAGAGGATCGTTTGACTTGCCTACTACTGACTAACTAATATGTAATTCAAAGCAATAGAAGGCCGATAGAAAAGGAAACAAAGGGTCAGATGTCAGATAGACGAGAAAAATTAAATTAATTAGAGGGTAGAAGGCTAGGTGAGTCAAACGAAACGAAGTTGAGCCGAGGTGAAGCAGACTGGAGTTGAAGTCTAATCCAGTCGATTCCTTCCAGAAGAGTCGGCTTCTCTTTTCCTTTCAAACTGACACTGCTCTGCTGACTATTCCCTTTCATGCGAATTTTATTCCATTCATATTCCTATGATATCAGCATCAAGTACGTGATACCAAATGGAGAAGCATAGCTTAGCACCTCTTGTGAAGTGCACGGAGTGAATATCAAAAAAAGGATCCGATCCAACAAGGGAGGTTAATATAAAGTTACAAGCATTAAGCAATAGATATTATTAGTATAAGATATGGTATTAGTTATAGGAGAGGGAGATAAATTGCAAATTGTAGCTGGAGCTGTATGTATTGTTTGTAGTGGGATGGTGTATATTTTGTACTGCTGCGTGCAATGAGGGAAATGCCACAATATTTACATATTGATATGACTTGCGTTTACTTGTTAGTGTGAGCTCGCATTACATTGTATTATGTTATATTACTGCTAAACATGAAACTGTGTGGAGTAGATTTGAGTTGCTTGGTGTGATGTGAGTGAGTTGGAGTGAGCTAATAAGTAATTGCCCAACCCATTCTTTCCAAGCCAATTGAATGTTGACTCGTTGAATGCCTTGTATGTATTGCTTTGTGTGTATTAGCTTCATCGTATTTATTATTCATTTCCCTACGACTACGATTTGTCCGTTTCTTTTCCTCCGTTCAGCCATAGGAGTGGAAGTGAGTAAATTGATGTGAAATGTGAAGTATGTCTGTGGGTCCCGCTCCTAGTCCTAATCCACCAGACACGAAAACCTAAAGAGGAAACCTCTCTTTATAAGGAAATGTTTAGTCGTCAATTCTCCATTCATTGGCTATAGGAACTTGTTAAAAAAAGATGAGTGTTTTAGCGATATATATAAAAGTGTCTTTTTGGGGTTTTGAGTGCATATGCAGCAGCATGGCTGTTCCATCTGTGAAATGAATTATTGTAGCCATGCTGCTTTTACACACAAATCTAGTCATGATGGATTCCTTCTTTGTAGCTCTGTGTACTTAAAATTCTGCCATATATGTATCTGACTGATTCTACAAGGAGTGTATTTCATCTGGTCGATGATGAGGATGAGGATAATTTGATTTGATGTTGTGTAAATTTATTTTCTTACATAATTATGGGATTAGAGAAATGCTAAATGAAATATAAGGTGATGAGTGCAATGTGAACAACTCAGAGCAAAGTGACTGTTGTGATGTGAGAGAGAGAATAACTAACTCTGACTACTGATGTGGTGACGTCCGCATAAAATCTAAAACCATATATCTCGAACGAGCAAACATAATGTAATAAACGAAACGAAATGCAAATCAAATATGAGTCTTTTTCTTCGTTTCTTCCTCGTATGATTATGGAGTGGAAGAGTGCTTATTAACCAAAGATAAGAAACAAGTCATGCAAGTCATAAAATAAACAGACAGATCATCCAATCCAAATGTTTGTACATTTTATGAAACACGTTAGAAAATATTCATGCATATGCGAAGGTCGTAAAATCATGGAAGACAGACATCATGCTGTATACTTCCTTGCAAATCTTATAGACTTTAATCATTTGGTTGCTTTTTTGGTTATTTACAAATGTTTAAATGGTATTTAATGCATAGGATTTGTAGGATTGAGGGAAACAGTAGTTGTTGTAGTAGGTAAGACACTCTGGAGATGATCATTTAGGGAAAGGATATTTTATGGTGATAAAATAAGTGGCTATTACAACATGGAAAGATTTTTGCGGCTAGCTGCTGTTGCTAGAAATGCCAGCAGTGGCTTGCCGTCGGTAAATTATGACACGCCGGGTCACTTACTCCCTCCCTAGTCATAAAGAAGCGACATTGCATCTCACATTTCCAAGCTTTCAGCCGAAGAAGAAAATGAAGATAGACTGAATCACATTAATGTGAATGCGAATGGTAATAAAATGAAATGCAGAGTGCAAGTTGTATAATACAAAGCAACTAGCAAGGCACCCTTTTTACTGACAAAAGAAAATAATATTATCCTTAACCTTAGCACTTTCTGCCTATTAAATATGAATTCTGAATCTCTCGGAGCCTTTGTACATGGAGCCATTTGGTTAGAGCTACTAATTGAAGCATGTGCTAGCTATCTATGTATATTTCATCTTTGCAATATAGGAAATTCATTTCGACATTTGCCAAATAACATTAGGTCATCAGAGAATAGGTTCCTTAACGACCTTACTTATTGCAAGACAGAAAGCACCGCTGGCGGATGTCTGAGCAAATTTCCCTTATTCAAAAAGCCGAAAACATTCTACATGTCATTTCTGTGAATTTACAGAGGAGTTATATGTAGCCATACTTGTAAATATACGTATGTTAGTACTTGGAGGCTGAACCAGCAGAGTCTGCTTTGTGATTTCATTTTTTGATACGCTCCGTTCTTAATTCTTTTTGAGTATAATATAGCAATTAATATGCAAAGTTTTACACACTCCCGGATCATTTGCCCATCTTCATCAAACACTAATGACCATTTACCGTAAGTTTAGTAGCTGCGAAATGAACTGGTCGTGGTCATTCAACGTTTAATTTATTCCAAATCTTTCCCTTCACAGTACAGATCAGACAGTTTAGCAAATAAATTATCATTCTTCACTTGCGTTATTATATGTTTGCCAAACTTTATTTTATTGTACATTCTACACCCAGATTAGTTTCGATGATACCATATATACTGTATATCATATAATGATTCTTATAAATGTAAAGATTCTAAAGATGCAATTTGTAGAGCTAGAAGAATCATCAGACAGATCAGAGCGGCACTATTATATATACAGTATGATGATACATAACTGCCGAGACTAGTGATTAGACTAATAGGAAGAGAGTTGCTTTTACTCTAAAATACAGAGCAGATAGTCGTCAAACTGGACTAGAGTACTCTACGATGGGATAAGTATTAGGAATGTGAAGACAAACAACATTGCATTCAAAGAATGGGAGATATAAGTCAAGTCAGGTCGTTTCATTTAGCAAATATTGCAAATAACTAATCGATAAATTACTTCTAATGTTAGTCAGCATGTGTAAATCAAGTAAACCATTCCATTCCCATCGTAATGTAATCAACTTGGAGAGGTTGAAGCCAAACCTCCAACTCTCGTCTCTCACACGTTAACACAACAATACTAAATACAATATAATATAACACAGCACTCTATGCAGCCTTATGTTAAGCCAGCTAATAAAGTATACAACAATATATATGTAAATATTAACAACTTATTATATACATATTCATTCCGCATTTTTAAATAACACTTGTACATGTGTACAGATCATAAGTTAATATGCAGCACACAAGGTTCAACCCATTCCCTAGAGATTTATCTTGTAGAGATAGACTGCAACTTTTGCAAATAAACCAAACTCATTTACAATCACAAAATCCTCCACTTACTCAATAAGGTTTGAATAGATGTAGGCAAGGGTCGTGTCCATCCATTTCTATGTAAACTCACATCTACACTATAATACAAGCAATAATGAATGTAGGAGGTGGATCTGGCTGCGGTTACATAGCCAAATCAAATAAAAAACTACAGTTAATGCGATTGGTCGCGGACTTCACTTCACAAATGGGTGGCTTTCCTTTGCCTTCGACATTCATTTCCCTCAATACGTGTCCTCACATCCACTCAATCCAATACCCAACGTCTATCCCTCTCTAATGCTAAATGGCTTCTAATACATTTTTAGGCTCTACAAAACGGTAAAATCCCTAATTTTCATGTTCGCCTGACGATTTATCTGTCAGTCATTGTCATTGCGATGTTTACCGAGTTGAAATATTAAAAGAGAATGTCAACATAATAATTCTTTCAAAGCCTATAACACTGAAAATGCATTTACGTATATTTGCACATCAAATATCTTACACGGAACTGTCAGATCTGCATTATTACGTATGTAAAGCACTATTCCATTAGTAGATCTGAAGTAAAACGGTATTGAAATAAGTAAATCTTTGATTTCGAAAATAATTAAATCAGTCCAAATATATAGTAACAATAACATGTATGAAAATTACATATTTGCATTTGCACTACATCATGTAGTACTAACCACTAAAAATCGTGAAGTTTACTGGAAATGAAACATGCAAATAAATGATTCAATCTCATGCATCTATTTCGTACATACTGTGACCATTATAAAATAAAGTATTAGAATCTATAGATGCTGTGAAGATGCACATCACTAGAATTGATAAAAGAAGAGAGACTATTTGTCAAGGGCATTTATTTTTTGAGGGTTAAATGTATGTAGTAGTATCTGTAGTCTTGAAATTGTAATTGAAGATTGAATGTAATTTAATGTGGTTGCACGAGGATGAAATGACTAATGTAATGGTATGATGGTGAGGAATTCATCCGAAGTGTAGTAATCTTAGGACTCGGCTCTTGTAAGCTAAACGAAGCAATTCTAATAGCCAGGTATTTCGTGTGGTATGTTACGACCTTTGGTAGTAGTGATGTATTGTAGTTTGTTATTATAAGAATTTTTCTGATTTTCTTACATATTAGAAATGCCAGAGGTTCATTCCAGTGCAACTTGAACATGAGAAGGTAGACCTAAAGGTAGTAGTAGCACTGGTCCACGCACTCCCTATTTCAGTGACTCAATAGTTTTAAGCAAAACTGATGCGATTCCAGTAGATGGACTCAAGTCATTTACCCAATCACTCAGTGCATCTCCCACTCATAATGCATTGACACCTGTTTTGGGAAATTGGTTATAATTTCAGTTCTATCGCAGAAGGTCAAATGAGGTCAATTTGAAATTTTAGATATTCATTATTACATAGGTCGACTTAAGATTAAGAGATATTCTTCGGAAAATTGGAAGATTTCAATGTATTATGAGTGGGAGATTCGCTGAGTGAAGGGTGAACGACTTGAGTCCCTCTACTGGAATAGCGTCAGCAGTTGATTGAAACTACAGAATAGCGATGACGATTGTTAGTAGTAAATGCTGCGTAGTGCAGTACAAATAGTGAGGTTTGGAAGAGAAGTTAAGACAAGTACCTAATCGCTGTTAGTATTGGAATTTTGATCTGAGTTGGTGTAAGAGAGTATGTAAAGCGAAAAAGAGCGAGAGGTGAGAGAAGAGATGCTCAGGTGTGCACAGTGCAATGCAATCCTCAATGTCGGCTTCTTTGACTTTTCGTTAATTTTATGGCACCCTGCTATATATCTATCTATCTGTGTATCCCACCTCCACGGAGTGTTCCTGTGGATTGTAGGTATTACTTACTACTGCTTACATATCTACTTACTACTTAAGTATGCATTCATAAGAAGCAACCAGCACGTACACAACTCAAACTTACACTCTCTCAAAGTATATTCACTAAATAGAAAACTACTGCACGGGCACGCTATTAGTACAGACACATATGTAACTACATACCCGTATTAAATTAGCCGTAGTGTAGAAAAATGTGTAAGTGCACCATATGACATGGTTGTTGTATTATATACCTATACTTATTGGATTTGTAAAAATAATCAGTACTTAAAGGTGTCTATTTCGTTTTGTATAGAATTACTAGGTACACACTCGTGGATAATGCACATATTGACTATACAAGTATACATAGTGCTGCTGTATATTTATTTCTCCTCCCGACTTTTGCGTACTATGTGCTCCGTATTTCCAACATATGCTTTTCTAACGTTCTAATGTAAAGTACCGGGAGGTAGTAGATTTTTGTATGCAATTCTACCGTTTACTGTTTAAGATAGTACCAAATAGTTTTGTTTAGTATTATAAGTATTTTGTATATGTATTAAGTATGTTTATGTATTTTGTGTAATAAGACAAGGTAGAGGTACCTGATATTGTATTTGTGGCGTTAATACAAAGTTTGTGCATAGTTAGTGTTTATGAGAACTGGATTTGAGTATCGCTATTCTTGTATAGATATAATAATATTTGTTGTGTTATTAGAGATAATACAGGAGAAGTAGAGTTTCGAGGGAACGAAGCCATGCCTCCCTGTCATCTTTTCTTAAATGATCCATTTCTAAAATACGCCCAAGTTCTTTAATCCTGTACATAAATTCCTGTGTAAGTAAACTCACCGCCTTGTGCTCAACTCTAATAAGTTTCATTCCCTATTTCCCTCATCTCAGGCAGTTGATCTGAGAAAATCTTGCGCACTCTGCTCCGAGCGTTAAATAACAAGTAATTTATTTATGACAGAGCCAACTATTTGCGACAGAATGGATTCACATTCACGCCTACGATGAGTTCTCTCTGTAGTTAAGCCGAGTATAGTAACTGCAGAGGATTTATGCACTTATCGTAAAACAACTTATGCCGGCTAATAAAATAGAAGGAGCGCTCTGTGGATTGTAATTGTATTAAGATAACTCACTAATAACTTACGTACAAGTATCTATGTTCAATTTAAAACAACCCTTCGTCTCAACTACCTAATCTAGTTAACAATTTAGATTTATATATTTCATATTGAAATACCTTCTGTCCACCAATTCTACATACACAACCTACAGCCAGATTAATTTGTTTTCCCTTTCGATTAATATAAATACGAAACAAAAGTCAAAATTCCAATTGCCCAATTGAATACTTATAATTTTCTAGCTATAAATACAGGTGTACACTAAGCATTATCCTTTGTATGGGTTTGGAATCGTATTTGAGTATTTGAATCGAAGACCGGCTTGGATAGAATGAAAGGATACCAGCAGAGTTTTAATACAAGAGAAGACACCTCCGGTGTAATCTTATTAGGAGCGCGACTGGACATGAATCGAGAATAGGATTATTTCAAGTGTGCATTATCCTCAAGTATTATCTAATGTTACATTAGTCAGTGCATCCTAGAATCCTAGGGAATTTCTGACAGAGTGTACTATTAGAGATTCCAATCCAAATTGTAAGTAGGACTGCAATGCAACGTGGGATAAAAGAGCGTCTTCCACTACTAATAAGTGTAATGGTAATACAATAGATATTTCCACATTTTCAATGCTTTGGCCAGGCTTCTCATTCCCTATTATCTGTTATTACATCCAGCTAATTGTTAGTTTCTCCCAGAAGGTGTACAGAGCGGTCTCTCTGAACTCATCTCAAATACGTGCGTTTAGTGGTTGTTACCGCATACAGTGGGATCGGAATTACTACTTACCTATTAGTCTGTGATGGTTTTTGTCTTCACCTGACTTATTTACTTCGTCCACTCTCAGACTCTGTCTACCAACTCTAACCCACACCATCTCACCTCCACTGTACGATAATAGGACCTATACAATTTGTTTACAATCAGCCCGTCTATACAAACAACGCCTTATAAATACTAACACATACCATATACGTCTCCCAAACATTCCTACTCAACCACCATTTGTCTTACAATACATCCCGCATCATCTCCGAAAGAATCCCATTATAGACGGAATATCCACATAAATGTCGTAATTAGATCCTATTATTTCTGGGCAGGCTCTCTCAAATATTTTGCACCATGACCAATGCAAATTCCACATTGCTCATGTTTTCCCAACAAAATTAGTTACAGGTAGACATACTATTAGCTAACTATTACATTTTTCATAATAACCAACCACACTCTATAGAAATTGCAAGTAAATTCACACAATCTAAATACTTTGCCCAAACAAGGGTCTGCATCTGCACACTGAAATCCAAACTTGGTTTTCCTAAAATGTTCAAATTCGATTAAGAAAACATGAATTTGTGACTACAAAGCAAAATCCAGCAAACTATTACAGGCAACTATTATTATGGTGTACCTTTGCATTTGTAATACAATTGACTGAGTAATTTCTAATTCCAGTTAGTAATTATGATAATGTAGTTAATTTTTGAATTACACATTTAAACAGGTTACATTCTCAGAATATATGCACACCAAATGAGATTAAAATTAGAGCAATCTGAATTAAAGTAAATAAATGCTATGACCATTTTAGCTTTTTTGGATTGTGCCAATGTAAAGTGGTAATGAGGACGCATCCTTGCAATTAATAGTGGTTAGTGTATCCGATCACACCTTTACGTCAAGTCTTTTCATGCAGTTTGGCATTAGCGTGGTTTAATGTAATCTGTTCTTGACTTAAATTGCCTCGAGTGTATTTTAAAGATTGCAAATTACTTAAAACCAGGATCTTGCTTGCTTTGCATCGCTTTGTATAATATCCTCCACTTAGTAGGCAGACTGATGTATGTTGTTTTAGGTATCTTGACCATACAACTATTTTATGCTGTGTAATTGTGTAATATTTTAGTGTGTGTAAGTAAGTGCATAACATGCCGTAATAAGCAACTAGACTGGATTTGAATGATCGCATGTTCAAACAGAGTGGACTGATGTATTGTATTTTGCTCCTTCTATTACTTGTGCGCTCACTCACTACTTACTTACTACCTGTCCCGTGTATTTACTATTCTCCAATTTGCCAAACACTCCACCAAAGCTGCTAGTCATCATTCTTTATCCTAGACTTCTTTAGACTGCTTATACATATTTTATTAATCTATGTATTTTTACTGCAGTACTCAAAATGACAAGCAAATCAGCTTCTTGTGTAATTAATGACTTTAACCCAGCGCTGTATTTTTTCCAACGTCCCCCTCAATCGACTTTACCTAATATCCTATCTAATATATGTCGAACTAATGCCTAACCTCCTTTACTAATCTGCAAATTACCTCGAGAGTCATGAATAGTACTTTAATAATCTGCAAATGATTAGAAGCTAGAGCTGACGATTCACAACGAACAAAATCCATTGGAACTTTCTGTATTTAATATTTAAATAGTAACTTTCGTATTTTCAGCAAGGCTTATTATTTTGCAAATTCTATGCTTTTGAAATAAAATAAAATTTTGTTTGCGTTTATATACATTTTTTAGGGTGTTGTACATTAAATTCTATCGGAAATTGGACATAATCTACTGTACAACGATCTGAGAGTGTATTGGAAAGATATAAATATTTTTCATAGATGAATTGATGCTCAGCGTTAGAACTACAGTGGAAGTAATTTTATGCGTAACATAATAAATCTATTGCCTACCTTTGGAGAGCATGACATATGATTGTCAGCAATTGACATCGAGTTACACACATCAGATGGTATGGTGGAGAGGGACCGAGAGATGTCAAAGGGCACCTACATCTACATTATTATTGTTACCTTGATGCAAGTTGGATGAGTGAAAAGGGAGATTTATTGTATTTAAGGCGAACGTGTCCAATCTAATGCAAACTAAGAATTCTGTTGTTGAGAAAGCTAACTAACAATAAATCTGACATTGCATAGGGCTGATGCATGATTGGTAGTAAGTCTGTGCTAAGCATTGTGTACATATTCAATATTTCATTGAATAGATAGCGCTTAACAATGGGTCACATTAGTATTAGCAGAGTTGGTTGTACATAAAATAGAGATATACTATAGAATATTATGAGTTCATATTTTTGAATAGAAATCGATGATTGCTGTGTTGTTGGCTGTCGGGAGAGGAATGGAGCGTATGATTAAAAGGTCATCGTGGATGTCACACAGGTGTGAAGTGGGGGGTTCTTGTCACTCAATTAGAGTATTGAAAATGTATACATTTTTCTCCCCGCTGGGAGCCAGAACTTCATTTCACATTGGACTGTGCCCGAGTTAGACTGACACATACAGCTGGTTACATTTACTCCTTTCTGCCCGTACTAACAACACTAATATGTAATATTACATTCGAATAGCAAACGAAAGATTTGGCATTCACAAATAAAGGAAAGAATACAGAGCCATTTAGCCCTACCTTCATTGACTTGCTTGTCTGTCTAAATGTGATGTGATGTGAGTATAGGACTCTGGACTGGATTCCAATATTTATTCTACAGCACAACTAACATCAACACAATATCACTATTAACAATGCTATCTCTATGCCAGACAAGAACTGATTCTGATTTGTGTTTTTCAGATTATTTACCAATCATATACACTGTCGTTAGTACAGAATATTTTATATGCTATAGGATGTTATTAAATTCATTCATAAATATTCTAGGGACTGATAGACATCTGAATTTCATTCATTTCACATCCGAAATTCCATCAGATCTCATTCAAAGTACATTATTGCATAGAATTCAACTGTGAGTATTATTATCATTGTTATGTGCTAATGGAACATATCTTCTATCTCACATCATCCCAACAACACACAACACACCCAGTTCTTTCAAGACTTTCCTTATTCTCATTTCTCATCCGTCTCTCAACCATCCATCTCCTCAAATTATTCACATATCTACCTACAAAGACACATTACATCCAAACTACAAACACTACTCACAATCACATTTTTACTTCTCCTCGACTCATCTTTTCGAGAAACGTAATTTACTAACTTACAACTACAGACATCCATCACACAATTCGATATCTTATCTTCCATAAACGAAAATTATCCATCTGTAGTAGTATTTACTTGATCCAGCACTTAAGTGTACATACATCCACAGATATTTTCATTTCATTAGGCAATATGAGATTTATGATAACAATAACAAAATGTTCATACATAATGTTACGATTTCCAATTCATTGATTACTTTTATTTCCAGGAATTCCACAGAATCTGTTTTCTTATTCTCCAATGAATTAACTAAATGTACGCAATATGTTAACTGTATTGTAGACTAATCAATTATTGGATTACTTTTAAAATGATTTGTGTTACTCATATCTGATGACTGTTTCATTGTTATTGAGATTGGAAACTAATATTTGCATTGCACAATTATTGTAGTTAATACACATTAGAAAATACATTCCTGGCAAGTCTATATACTCTACTACAACCTTAACTTTCAAATCCGATGATTTTTCATCTCAACTCGACCAAGTTATGCTAAACAGTAGTGCTTATCATATTATATGATTTTAATATTGGAGAATTTCAAATGTATTAACCCCTTAGATGTCTTGGAAAGGTGGCTGATATGAAACAGAATCTTTTGAGTGATAAGCTTTAACCACTAGGCTATTTTTGCGTATGGTGCTATAGGGGAATAGTGACAGTATATTATTATATGCAGCAGTGTAATGAAATGCATCTTGAAAGTATATCAAAGTTGTGGTGGAGAGAGCAAGTGCAAGAATAGTTGGTGGAACAAAAGCAGTAAATAAAAGCAGGACAAAAGAAAAGGAAGTCAAAGGAAAAGAGGGGCGGGCGAGCGGACACGCGGCGACGAAAAATACTTGAGCTAAAATAACGCTAGTCAACCGGCCCATTAGGCATTATATGTATTATTATTGCTCTTAGCCTCGCAATCTCTTTCAACGGAAGAATAAAGGGAAATTCTCAATTGCTCCTATTGCGATTACTTTAACTTTGTACGCAAGCTGTTGTTACGCGATATGTACCAGACCTCAAAATCACTCCTTCATTCCCGAAACTTTTGGCTATTTGAATTATTTTTTGCCCCAAGGAATGTTTTCAGCACAGCGCATTTCTTTGTTTCTAATTCAACATACTGTAGTACATTCGCATGTTTTGATCGATTATAATTTTATTATGCAATAGGAACAGGAGCTAAAAGAGGCCCACGATTGTAAATCAATGGAATGTAGGAGTGTAAATGTGTAGGTTTGTATAAAATCTTCGTGGAATAGAAACAGGAACCTTAGTTTAGTAGATTAGGATCTAAAGGTGTTTGCCATTTTTTGGCGATTACAATGTTGCAAAGACAGTATTGCAATTGATATAAGTGCCTATAGGTTCAAAGCTGCAATCACGCAAATGTTAATTCCGTCTCCACAAACAGAATTGTGATGTCAAAAGTAAAGGGGGACGTTGGATTGCATGCTATAGAGATTGTTATGATCATAAGCCATAGCAAATGATGTGACTACAGAATTACGCGATGTTGTTGTCGTCGCTCTAAAACTATTAGTCATTATTACATGTGTAGGTAAGTGTATTTCTCTGGCGTAGCTGTCGCATTATGCAATATATTATTTTTGATGATAATGGTAAGTGCTAATAGTATTATTACTTACTACCCACGTGTGCACATCCCATTCAACCACATTAAAATATTTATGTCCTATACCCCTCTAATAGTATGTAGACACACAAATTGTAGTACTTATGTCGAAAACATTCTTTTGCACTATATGTGTGTTTCGCATGAGAAATATCATTATGGCCTGCTTCGCTTCGCTAAAATCTTTTTACCACCTCATTCTAATTTGCCGTTTCAAATTTCTGAACTACCTATTTGACAGACTTGTCATTTAAACGGGCTTCACCATTTCTTTTTACATACTTTGCTTTGTAAATCTTTACCTAGGTAAGTAGCATTTTTTCAAACAGCCAAAAAAATTGAGTATAACGGCTTTTTCCCGAATCTATAGGAGCCCTTAAGATAAATAGGCTCTTGCATCCTAATGTCATTCGAAAGAGGCAGATGAATTTTAATATGAATATGAACAATGCGCGTAATTTGTAATGGAAAAGCAAATGGGAATACTAAACTATACTATTGTTATCTAACTATAGTACTAAAGGAATATAGAAAAAAGAGGTCTGAGTTTACAAAAGATTATTGCCTCAAATCAGATGGCTATTGTCACAGTAGTAAATAAAGTAGGCAGCGCATATCGCAGAATGTTTTTTATTCGCTGTCAAAAGAAATGTTATATATGGGGATGTGGAATATAAAACAGGAAAGTACCTTTAGAGTATGGATCTAACTAATTCACTAATTTAATGTGACAGAAACACACAGAAGTCATAGAATCACAGAAGGCAGGATGCTGGAAAGTATTTATTTATGAACTGCAAAGTCCATTATGTGCTGCTATCAAATGGCCCGTAATAACATAATGGCTATAATTTCCACAAAAAAGTTCTACGATTATGTTATGGGTCATATTAACCACATTAAATCATCATTTATATAAATGAGCTCCTCGTATTCCCCGCTACACTACACTACAGTCTTTCTGCAATGTAGTTACACTCCCGTAATTCGACAGAGCAGTTAAAGTTTCTATTATTGCACCATTTGTCTGTCTAATGCGAAAGATTTCTGCTATACCATACGCTAAAAATATCCACATTATGTTATGTGGGGGTGACTTAATGTCCGTGTCCATGCTCTTCGAGCTGAATAATGTGCGATTGCTCCTCCGAGGCTATTCGAGAACGTACTACTACGCATGGAGAAAGTACCTATATCTAGAAATAGAGAACATATGGAAATATAAGAATCTATTAGCACGATGTACTTTCTTGGCTCGTTTTTTGGAAACACGAACATTACATATTTGAATTCTGTATAAACTTGGATTCTAAATGCCTTCGAGCCAACAGTCGCCCCTCTTAAGTTAAACCTAATATTTAATTCAATTTTTCTCCAACATTTAATGTACAATCAACAGAAAACAACTTAAATCTTTAGAATCTTCCATTTGTTCAACTCCTAATCTCTCTCTCCATCTGCCTATCTCTCACTCAACCTAACACGATCCGGATAATTCGGGTAGAAATTAAACGACCACACACGCAATATTCCCAAATGCTAAAAGGCTCAGTGCGCTTTACTCCCCTACTCTCTAATTATCTCATTAAGGCATAAATATTTACTATACACTTGAACTTTTTTGATAGCTATTTATAGATACCTACTATTAGATTCATCTAGAATAAAGCACAGTCTCCCAAAATTGAATAAACCATATTATTAGGATTTCATGTGTAATTTACCCAAACAATCAAGCCTCTTTATAGATAATGATGGAATAGGTACAGTAATAGACTCTGTTATGTTAATAGGGACATATTTCAAGTGGTATAGTGGCTATAAGTAATATGCATCGAGGGTGTGAGACGGAAGTACATTTTTTCTCGGTTTAATTCGGAAACCGCTGCAGCCTCAACTCCTATTTGTGAGTTGGATGCACATGTCGCCTTCTTTTATTATTCTCAATTGTTGGCTCTAACCTATATGAAGTTATATATAAGTGTGCATCTTTATTCAATACTACAATATTTTGGAGTGTATTACATCTATACACACATTGTAGACATAATAATGTGTGTATGTAAGTAGATGTCTCCCTGAGTAAACTAATAATATACTGTGTTCATAAAGCATAACTATTGCACATATGATTAATATTATTATGTACTTTGTTATTGTTGTTAGATAAAGTATGAGTGGATTTTGTATAGTGTCCTGACTGGATCGGATTGCGTTTTTATTGTCTTCTTGTCTTGTCTCCCTCTCGGCAGTTTAGCTTATTGTTAGGTCGTGATATCAATGGATGGGATAGGACAGATAAATACTTACATATTGTAAGTAGACATTCTATGGCTTTAGTTTGGTTTGTCACAGTGTGCACAGTAAGCACCCCTGCCATGATCAATTCGTAAACTTCAATTCACGCACCACATGCTATTCTAAATAAACCACTCACACAATGTTCTTGCACCACATTACGTAATTAAATATTACACATCCAAGATTGATTGTTTGTTACCATTTTATTTTACTGATAATATTATTTCATTTTAAACCACACTGAATGGCCTACACAAAGTGTCTTTTATTCCCTACATGTCTTGAACAAGTTGTTAGTACAAATATCTTATCTCCGAAACGATGTAGACATATTAAATCTAATCTCCTTTCAAATTAACTCCTTTTTTGGGTTTCTTCTCTTTCCTCATTTTCAAATACAGCCCAATGGTGTGTATTTAATTTTTGTAGTTTAATAAAATTCTTTTTATTACTTGCACAGGTTCTGTATGGATCACATCTACATATTCAGTACTCAAGGAAACTTTTTGGTGAAGACTATTGTTCCCTCATCAAAAAGTTATTGAAATAGAACTAATCTGTTATTTTTTAACATTTGCACTTAGACAAATTACAAATTTGGTTTCACGGCCAGATCATTAAGGAGTAGTGTTATGTAATAAAAATAAAACATTTGGAATATATTTGTATTTACGTATTACAGATAGGAATCTACGTAGAAGTTAGTGGAGCTGTGAATATCAAGTTGTCATATCTGTACATTAGTATAGAGGTGAAGTAGTGATAATCCATTTTGTAAAGGAAGCTTGAATAGCTGAGTAGAAAAATGAATGCACCTCGGATCTAAGTCGTTACGCAAGTGCACCTGATTTGATTTTAAGTA
>JABASH010002231.1:0-21205 GCA_019776445.1 Tomocerus maximus
TATTACTAGTAAAAGAAGGACAATACACATGCTATACCTACTTAACTTTAAAATTTTAAACTAAAGAACTAAATCATTTTCTACACTATATTTAAGTATTACTATGTATATATCACCATTTTATCATCATTACGTATTACTATATTTACTTTGGATTATGATCGCAAAACTTACTGAGAATCTATGAAATATGCTGCAATAAGTAGTAAACCGGTGTGTCTGCAATGTCATTATGTACGAATGGTCTTTTGACATGCTCATTGCACATAAAACTATTCACATTGACAGAATTAAGATTTTTATCAATAGATTTTTATTAGATTACAGTCTAACCGGTCTGGTGTACAGGTTAAAATTGTTACGATTTGCTTGACGAGTCTCATGAGTGAACCTATATGTTAATATTACCTATTAGTGGTTGAGCAGTCTTATTTCCTATGAATTACTACACATTAAAAACACATGAAGTACTAGTAATCATTATGATCGTTCCATATATCATTGCAAAATGATGTGAATCTCATTAATGAATTAAATGAAGCAGAGATGTGCTAGAAATTATGTGGCAGAGATTTATAGATTCTCAAGAAAGACACGTCAAATTATTATCACAATACAATAAAGAACTATGCAGAGAAAGAGCCGTGCCAATTTAATTTGACAGCTAACAAGAGGTTATATCCTAACTAACACTACCGAGTTATAAAATCATTATTAAAGCTGAACAATGGATTTTGGAAATCATTGGATCATATTCTGTTTTAAGTTTACCTTGTGCATTGATGTATAAATTTTGTAATTTTGGATGGTTGAGTTAAGATTGGTATTTCCCTAGGTAGAACTTCACTTATTTTGCTATTTCACTGTCGGGGTCACTAGGACAGGATAAAGTAGATTCATCTAATTGTACAAAAGATTGAGGGTTTTGCTCTGAATTTAATTTGCTAATCTACATACACAAAGTATTTGCATTAAGGTAAGGTAATAATCATTGGGCCGTCACTTTTTATTAACCAGCCAGCTCACGAGATTGATTTTCATTGCTAACCTCCACAATATTTCTACTGACAAGCTATTTAAAAATTGTGGGAATGCCTACTTGGGAACATAAAGGGCAACTGAGCGCACAAAAGAAATTAATGACACCAAGCATCCTGTGCATTAACGATAAGTACCTTCCTATGTTGATACATTAAATTACTATGCACCACAATCATAAGACAAACAACAACTCATTCATAATAGCTTCACTAGACATCGTATGTAGAGTGCATGAATCTATGTACTGTGGAATGAATATTATTAGAGAAACAAGCATGTAAATGTAAATCTCAACTCAGGTTTAATAGGGAGAGTGAAACAAGAAACGTGTTTAGTTTCTCGCTCTGTAGAAAATTAAAAGATAAATGCACGCAAGGGATTATTAGAGATAAGAGAAACTCTGGCAAAGTGTCAGTGTCCAATGAAGAATAGAAAAAGGGTGTTTTGCTAATAAATGCTAATAGGAACTGCATGTACTGATATAATACTATACAGCCCAACTGCACTTCTCACATGCACAATCTGCAAATCAAATACATCGCTTAGGTTATACGCATGTAATACCACGCTAGAGTTGAGCTCAGAGTTTAATTTCTTAGTTTGTAGCAGATTTTGCAAGAAAATCTAGAAATTACCATTTTTTATAATAGCTACTCAATTACATTGGTTTTTGAGTTTTATTCTTTAATCATCTCACCTAAATATTTATTTAATTATCATTAGAGTAGGTACAAAAATTCCAGTATCGTTAGGTGATTTTCAGTTGGGGTTTTCAAGATTTGTTTCGGTTCGGTTGGTGGTGGTTTGATCCATTTTCATCTCTAAGACAGAAGTAGTACTCAAAGAGTTACATTGTAGGAAAAAGTGGAGAATATGAGACAGTGAATCTACTACAAGCACTTTATTAACACTTTGCACATAGAATTTTCTTTGAGATCTACAGTGTAATCTATCTACCCAAGCGACATGGCAAGACGATTACAATGCTGAAAACAACGTAGAAAGGGTAAGATAAAAAGCTGTCAGTCATTCTCACTGCTTTTATTTTGCGGCTTGGGGTTGATTGGCTTGGTTTGGTTTTACTAGAACATTATTGCTCTCAAGTCTCAACAAATGACAAGATAGGCAAGTTATTGACAAGACGGCAGTGACTATGCATGTGCAAAAGGGATTTTGATATTCATTTCTGTTCTGCTAGGGTACTTAGCAATGTCTGTCTACAAAAGGGATAAGATATGTAAAAGTTTCTGTTTCAGACTCGTTGCAATATTAAAATAGTAAACATAGTAGCTTGTGCTTCATAGCGCCCCTACCATAACTAGCCTTCTTCGAGCCAGTAGTAATGTCACTACAACTTCATTCACTAATCTAGTTTAACTTAAAGAGTCTCAGGAACATCTTGACTTTGAGTCTTATTAAATTCCTTTACTGTGCAAGTAGTTCCCTTTCATTCAAAATGATTCTTCGACCTTCACAAAAGATTTTCTATCTCCAGTATTTATTTGCTATTGTATTTCTTGGATCTCCTCTGTTTTTCTTTGCTTTTTGTTTTGTTGTTGAACCCATGGGACTCTCTGGACAATATTTACCCTTTGGAAATTATGCAAAAGCTGGGAAAATGGGTCAAGGTGTATCTTGGTCCAGTAACTTAGATTCGGAACTACAGCAAAGGTTCTCATTCAGATTTCTCCTCTTTAATAGCTTCCTATTGAACAGGATTGTATTTTTATTACATAAATCTACTGTAATTTCATGGTTTGTTTCATTTACAGAAAAACTCTTTGCCACAACATCCCACCAAGAATTCTCTACCAATACCGCTACCACAATAAGACAGGCACATGTCACAAACTTGGTGAGAAGGGTCCATGTGGTGACAACATGGTTTTCTTTGGATGGCAAACAAACGCCGTATATGGACAGTGTGACTGCAACTACAACGATAATGGACGGGCTCTCGTTTACGATGGAGAAAGAAATCGGTGTCATTTTATTTACCAACGGGTATGATAAAAATACTGGGAAACTCATAGGCACACAATATCTGTTGAGAAAACCTTTGAAATAATTTTGCAATCATTGAAAATTAAATACACAGGGCTACTGCGAGGAAAATGAATGGCTTAGCTTCGACAAAAATTGGAAACCAACATGTGAGAGAAACAAATGTCTCGAGTATTACTATCAAAACAACAGTGTGATTCCTGGAGATACTTCTCTCTCTGGCAAAAAAGGGAACACCAAAGTAAATACCAAATCTGCGTCTGTAGAATACATTCCTTACGATGACAGCTGTGTCCTTTTGGGAGATTCATGTGAAGACAAAGATCCTCAATGGGCGTCACTCTCTCATTTATCCTTCGAAATTACTTTTGTCAAAGGTGCATTGAATGCTCGATGTGCTCCCGCTAAGTATGTTCTCTGGCGATACCCGACTCCGAAACTTCAATGCATGCCTGGTAGCTATTTAGCCACATCTGTCAAAAAGTGTCACCCGGCCATGGAAATGTATTAATTATGTCAATCCATACCCATTAGTATTATTTATGCACTTGTTCAGCCTATTTATTTACAATTAGTCAATTCAGGGTACTTGCAAATCGAATGATGATTGTTTTCAATCCCCAGAATTGACAATCTCTCTGAACAAGTGCATAATCATAGTCATATTGGCATGAAATAACAACTAGGCAAATATTTAGCTAATTATTTTTTTGTGTACAATGATTTATATACTTAATCACGTTTTCATTTTTACATCTTTGAAGATTATTTATAGGTTAATGGTTTGTATTTTTTGTAATGTATGTTTATTTCTATAATTTGAAAAAGTTGTTTGTTCTACTTGTGGAATAATGTTATACAATCTCTTCTGCCTCATCCCAATATGATAATTAGCTATTTTGATCTAAGGTTTGTTATTTAAGTTGATATCTTAAAGCGTAATATTTATTTTACGAACAAACTTGTGTAGCATACTAGTGTCAATAAACTATAATTATTATCTGTTTTGTTCGACAGAATCTATTTGGGCGCAATCTCTTTTTTGAATGAGTCTTATAAGGAGTAAAACTTTGTGAGTGAGATATAAATGATTCACAACCTAAGCACATCTTTGGTTTATTAAATAGGATTTTTTTTAAAGATAAGTAGTTATATTATGCTGGCAATGCAGAGTATGACCATCTATTCATTTTGAAGTTTTATCTGTGACACTTGTGAATAGTCACTGGTTTTTTACAACTTAATTACTGTCACATCTTGAGCAAACATTATACATTTACTACAGAACCAGATTTATAAAGTGGAGACAGGGCAAGACGAGTCAGATTTGTTTGCTGTAGGCAAACCATCATCTATCTGCTTACATTACATATATGCATAAGTTATCTGAGATGCTGAATAACGGGGTTAGAGAATATTATAATGAATAATGATATCAGGATTCTTCTTCTGTAAGTCCAGAGCTATAGCTGATTCATCATTTCAATAAATTCAATAACCCTTATATAGTGCTTTGCTTAACTAATTTGGGTTTTCAAACTTGAAGAAACGATAAAGCACTTAAATACATATAAAATGGTTTTCCCTATAAATTATTATCCTAAATCCTGACTCAAATCAACTTACGAAGCAGTATTAATCATTCACAATGATGTAAGCTCATCTTGAATGCAAGATATTTTATAAACTCAATTTTCCATTTCGTCAACTCATCATCCCATCGTTAGTACTTCCACCGCTACCAATTGAGTAAAGTGTTGTTTCAATACTTCAAGTCAAGCCAAGAACTTCCTCTGAGCTGCTGACACTCAATTTCATTTCTATTGTGCTGTTAATTTCTTAAAAATTGACAACCAGATTCTGAAGCAGAAGACACTGTGTCAACTATTAAGAAGGCTATTGAAAAACAAGTTTAATGTTTCTATTCATATGCGTTTGTGTACGCGTATTCCATTGTTTCATAGCTTATTAACGTGTTGGTTGTCCACGAGTTTAATTGAACGCAAAACCTGGCCGGTAGTGTATGTAGAATAGAAAATCAAGTTCGGTCATAAAAATTCTGACTTGTATTTATTAAAATACCTGTTTACACTAGATTGCTCTATACTTTGTTGGAAACAATTTAAAATCAAGTGTGCACATATGATTAAAATGAATCGATGGAGAGCAGGATTGGTTTTAGTCTTTGCAGTCTTTGGTAAGTTCACATAGTCGAGTACAAATATTTATCTCATCCTGTCGGTTAGTTAAATTACCAAGTCTGTGCAGCACGCACAGGTGGAGTATTAAGCTATTTTTCTAGGTAAATTAAAAAATAATTTATGAATACGTCAAATTTAAGTCCAGTTACAATGGCTCATAGTTTCAGGATATTTTTACAAATAGTTAAAGCAGCATGACGTGCATATGTGCGTGATAATATAATACAGTAGAAGTTTATTGCATCAACATCTTGGTTAATTTTACCTTGACCTTTGGATGGGAATTCTTATCATCTCTTGTGTAAAGACTAAAGCAAACCAACGATTACTAAGATAGCTCATTCAAATAAACTCAGTTTGTGTAACCATTGAACTCACATATACGGATGCTAACAGCTTCAAACGTTTAAACATTCAAATTGAACCCAAGAATAATTTCCTCGTTCATTTTCTACTTCCAAATCGATTTAGTATCAGAATGAAATAGTTTATCGTATGATATCTAATAGGTTTCTGCATGTATCGAGAAAATCTCAAATGTAACCAACAAATTCAGATTTTACAGTCCATGGTACACGCGATAAGTTCATTTGTCATTCATAAAAGTCCTAGGTACGCAGTAATAGTAATGTTATGACCTTCCATGTATTATAATGCAGTTAGATGTACGATCATTTGTGAAGCACTATTTATGATCGTGATGATGTGGAAAGAACTGTCAGATGTTTGCATTTGTCCTCAATTGACAAAATAGCAGACACAGAATTCGTTATCTTTTCCAATTGACTTTTTATGCATATCTAAATGGAAATAGCCCTTTCTCCGTATTACAATAAAATGATGAATTGCAGAACTGCATTATCATTTTTGACTAATTTTATGTTCCTTTCAGATTTTCTATTCAGGGCGAATGGGATTTTCTGCTTACCATAGGCTTTTGTTATCTATACAAAATGCCAATTCATCCGCAGTAGTATCAGCAGAATATGCATATTTAGTTAAAATTATAACAAAATGGGAATACTATATAGAAATCCTTTTTACCATATTTCTTGAGATTAAAATCTTTGGAATATGCACATAGTGCACTGTAGACGATTGACATGTTAATGTAGGTATTATCAATTTGACTAATAAAAAGTATAAGGTCAAGGGTGCAAACGAGTCATGTTGTAATTGGATTATCTGACTGGTTATTCACTTGCAATAAAAATCAAGCGCATCTTTGTAATTATCATAATTTATCACCTGCAAACACTTACCTTTTGCCACTAATGAGGCAATCAATCTAATTTATGGATCCCAACAAAAGTGGAACGAGCTAATGCTAAAATTGCTAATGTATTTGTATTTTGCAGGTTCAAACTGTCATCAGGCCCCAGGTAAGCTACATATTCTGTTCATTCACTTGCTATTTACTTAATTACGATAATAATGGTTGATATGAAAATGAAAGGATGGTAGCTACCTTAATGCAGATCGATATACTAAGAAAGGGTAAATGAAAAATGGGTCTAACAAACTCACTTTTATTTGGATTATCTATAGTAAATAGTACTGAGTATAGACTGAGTAAGTGTTTGAGCACTTTGCAGACCATAAATTTACAGGGATGACTATAATTTATTTTTACGAGTAATAAATTACATCCTTGATTAGAGTACTCTTCGTTATTAACAATTTACATCCACTGCAAAAACGTGTATTTATTTATCAACTTCCCTTTCCCAGAAGTTTTCACTATTATGTCAATAACTTCTTTTGATCTATTTTCCTACTTTGCGATTCATTTCCCTCGCTTGTCCATATTAAGTGTCTTGCTTGTCATCGTTTAATGCATGATTCTACTTATACCATTGACAGAATTTCAATTTATGACTAGCCATTTTAATTTTAAATGTAGATACATCTTTGACTCATGATGATGTAATCTAAGTACCTACAAATAATGTTAAACTTCAGATAGTTAATGATCATTCGCTAGAAGATCAATTTATGTAGTAGGTCGGTCAGAATTGAGTAATTCGCAGCAGTATTTTAAAACCTACAGCAAGCCGTAACAGAAGCTCGCTCGAGTCAAAGCAAGTTGTTTTGATTATCAAAATGAACAGGAAAGTCACTATCAAAATGTTGCTGAAATGTATTTACTATAACATGTCATTTTTGGTAGAAGTATTAATGCATGCAGTATTTCGTACTATCACGCTTTAGAAGCCCAATTGAAATTGTTAAAATTTTCTATACTTTGACAATCAAAATGAGCACAAAGTGAGTGGTATCTCAACAATTAGTTGACCGATTTGCACTAAAATAAATATGGTTCCTCATCGGCCTATAAACAATGCTTGATCAAAATCCGTAATGCCTTCGAAAGTTAGTGTTTAAACGGACGGACTGTGCGGTTCTATAAGCTCGCTTTCTCGGGCTAGCTAAAATAGTTGATACGTAGTTTACCAGATACCTGAATCGTACTAGAGAATAATACTGCGAAAGAGTAAAATGAAGCAAGGAAAACAACTTTACGGTAAAACAGTGACCTATATTCGTTTCATCTGCATAATTTTTCTTAACCCAAACAGGAATTCTTCTGAACCGACAATTCTACATTCCAATTCAAATTCATTCATTCCTTTCTGTTGCAGTAGTGAGAAAGACATAGTAGAGGAGATGACTAGCGAATCCACTTGCTACGAATAATATTATTGTACCGTTGTTTGTTGGCCACTTGTGCATTTGCTTATCTAAATTAGTGACGATTACTATTCCTACGTGTTTTGCAATGACGTGCTAATCGTTAATAGTAGGTACCAGCATTCCCTATGGAATTAACCTTGTGAAAAATCCAGGCTAAAAGAACTAACTTTACTGAACACATACATTGGTGTTACACAACTGTACAATAAGGCTTGTAGTATAATATTCCAATAATATTCATAATACCTCTATTGTATTTTCTTTGGCTTATACTATGCGTGTAAAATAGTATATCAAAATAGTCATGTTATAAGTAGGTAATGTACCAAGTATAGACATTTGTCATTTTAGGTTGTCCCGTTGTTGAGTCCATTGGTAAATATGAATACTTAATTAATGTATTTACTTATAATTGGTATATATAGATGAAGATTCGTAGACTTAGTGTGTAGGGTACATGGACATAAGTATTGCAAATACAGGAACACTAGTTGTTCGTTGGTATTCATGTGAAAATAATAATTTATGATTTACGTATTGCACATGTATAGTGTACATAAGTGGTATAACATTGTAAGGTAAGTTAAAGATATGAAGGTTCAAGAAAAGGATGAAGAAGCTAGGCTTCTGCCGATGAGTTTTACAATGCCCATAGCCACGAGAAGACCTTCACCGCGGTCAAGAACTTGTTCCGTTTGTATTTATTTTACCTGAAGCGATTCTTAATCCTAGGGCATGAAGTAAGAGTTAAGCTAAGAAGGATGTCTTTAGTTATAGTAGTACAGAGAGTCTAAAAGTTGTAAGTGAGTACTAAGAAGGGCACAACTAATACTGAGTACTGAGGTATTTAACTACATAGATCAGATCACACTAGTATATAGCCCAACATTAATTCTAGCATATCATTGTTAGATTGAAAGGTAGTGCATAACATTAGACGTATACACTGACGTATAGAAATCTGGTTTTGAAGAGCAGAAAGCTAGTGGATTACATAGCAGTCAGAATGTATTCACAGTTGGTTTTTCATCTCCATTCAACTCCTGTAGGTATTCAGTTGGCCCAAAAAGGGATATTGAGAAATTGAAATTGAAGTTTAAGGTCTTTTCAATTCAAAAGGAAAAGTAGAGCATAGGTATTCCTTGCATTACGTGTCGCATTATTAGATATCATGGGATGCAGTTACGAAACCGCACGGCATAGAGTGTCCTTGATGGAGTTTCCAATAGAAAACAAATTGGGACAGTCCACCTCATAGATATATCCTCTCCACAGAGCTCAAAACAATTTATTTTTTGGATTGGGAAATGTACTACTTGGTTAAACATTCCGGTGATTCAAGACGAAGGAAAAGAGGGATATGGTTTTCGTTTTTAAGGGAGCAAGCACACGAAAAGACTTTTGAATTGTAGGTCAGTAAGGTCAGCTAGGTCAAGTTCATATTTTTTCGGAATCCCAGTGAATTGATCGGATTATTCATTGCTGCATTTTAAGTGAACGTGTAATCATCACTTTGAAAGTGTCTTGTGTGTCTGTGTCATTTGTGTACATAACTTAATTGGAGGCAGTGTAGTGTTAAACCAATGGACTTATTACTCCGTTATAAATCTGTGTGCTACTATAAGAGACAGAAATAGATTGTCTGACATTAGGCAGCTGTATTGTTGAAAGCACTTACGCTTATTATTATGCTCTGAACACTATAACCATAGCTTAGTCTGACTAATTGTGGAAGCTAACGGGACTTCTTATCTGACAGAATATTTGCCAATACGCAATATAAGCATTGCAAGATGTGATTTACTACGAATACTAAACCACCCACTGACTGCATATAGACTAATGTAAATGCAACCCTCAGTTTAGATACAGTGCATGCAAATACAGATATTATTATTATGAATCAGGCGTCTGTTTCCATTCTATTGTATCTTTATTTGCTTGTGATGACTGAATTTATATGAAAATTAGAGAGTCCTTTCAAAACTGAACCAGTGCTGTGCATCAACTGTGAATGTGATACACGAGACATTTTTATGTGGGTAGTCGTACACGAAAACAAATATTAAAGAGTACAAAAATCCAAAATGACACGAGTACTCAGTCTCGGGGTTGTGTGGCTCTCGATGTCAATTTCCGTTTTACTCTCCCGACTTTTCACTATTAGTTTTGGGTTTGTCTTGGTGTCTTTCGCAGCCTCCACAAAGAACTATGAAGTTGGGAGTCTCTACACTTACGATTACATTCTCGGGTTGGAACTCAATGAACCCAATGCAGATGTTCCGAGTTCCGAAGTCAAAACAGGCTCTACGGTTGGCTACAAAATTCTCAGTCAAGTCCAAGTCAGATCCGTTTGGCAGAATGAGCCTGGAGGATCCATTTTAGAAATACAAGTGAAAATAATATTTTATACACATAACAAAGGATGCCATGATTTTTTAAATTATTTTATATGTCGTGTTTTTTATTATATAGTTAGTCAAACCGCAACTGCAAATTAAATCCAGGAAGGCACCACAGCCGGAGGGATTTCGAGATCATAGCTCACAACTAGATACTGCGACGTTGCATCCACTTTATGTTCACTGGAAAGATGGGCAAGTTCAGAAAACATTCACTGTGGAAAATGACGACCTTTCATTAGTCAACATTAAGAAAGGAATTGCAAATATCTTGCAGGTAAGAAATACAAAAAATATTCAGTTACACTTTGTAAAAGCATTATTTCCTGTAATTTCATCTCTACTTTGGTTGATTTCAGTATCACACCACGAATGGTGATATAACAGAGAACACAACGAGGGGAAAATGTAAAGTGAGCTACACCATTCAGAACAGCCGTAAGTTAACCAAGACCAGCACAGGGAAATGTGATACTTCCGATGCAAGTGTTCCATTTCCGCTCAGGACTCACAACTCAAGAGTACTTGGTTCAGAGATCGACTCAGATGTTAAAGCAGAGCTTACCCTTACCAGAGAAGGATCTGTGGTGGAAGAGGCTGAAGTCACTGAAACACATGTCGTGCGGGTGACAGCCAAAAAGGAAGTCGGAGCAAATGTGAAGGGCACCCAGAGCTTTAAATTGAGTGGTTAGTCTGCAAACCTGCATATGTTTATTTCTTTGACCAAGATGTTCTTAACGAATTTATCTAAAAGATCAAGAAAAAATGAAGCTTTTATTGTTTTGATTTACAGGAACAAGTACTTCGAAAGATAAAGTAGTAAAAGCAACAACAGCAGAGGCTGCAATCAAGGAAATTGCCAAAACCAAAGGTATTCAATTGACTCCGGAAAGTTTGGTGCCAAATCCTGAAAAAATTCCGATGTGTGAAGCAGCCAATTGTAAAACTGTAATATATACCAAAATTATCTCACTTATCACCAATATTGTAAAGTTTTTACAAGCATTACATAAATAATTGAATTTTTTGACAGTTTGATGCTTTAACTCGTGTGTTGACAAACGACAACATGGCCACTAGCAAAATGTCATCTGCATTCATACAACTCGTTCAAAAATTTCGAGAAGCAAGCCGTGAAGAGTTGGAGAAGATTGTAAAACCAAATCTACTAATTTAGTAAGCTTTGACATAAAATGGAATAAAATCATATGTAATGGATTTTCATAAATGACAAGTACAGGTACAGATTCTTCTACTTCTAATTGTGTGTGGTTTCTGTAGTCCACAGCTTCTTGATGTATGTGCTGCTGCTGGAACTGTGAATGCTCACAAGGTAGCAATGAGTACCCTTAAATTCAAATCGGAAGAAGAGATTGATAGCCCTGAGCGATACTTACTTGGACTTTCTCTGTCACCAACTCCGTCTGAAGAAATCCTTAATGGTAAATTGGACTTGACAAATCCATTTTAATGCGTGTAAAGATAATTCAATATTGATTGTATTTCGTCATTTTCTAGAACTGTTTGCGATTATGAAAAAGAAAGTTCCCTCAGAAAAATTACAGCAGACTCTCACGCTAACTACGGCAGCTTTGGTTAATACATTAAGGAAGAGTGCAAAAGTATCTTCTGGTGAAGACTCTGCAATAGGAACAGATATCGAAGACTATTTAATAAAATCTCTAACAACTTGTTCCGGTGGACAAGCTTCAGAGTGTCAGCAACTCTATCTAAGATCTCTTAAGAATCTCAAGTCGAAAAAAACCGTTCCAGCCCTTTTTGAAATAGTGCAAACTGCCGAGCAGAAAGTCAGTCTTGTTGCAATGAAAGCTATTCATGCAATGCCAGATTCCTATATAGATGTAAAATATCGTCCGATTTTGATAAAAATAGTAAGGCAACTTGGTAGGAAGTACGATTCCTCTGTAAGAACTTTTGCAATTGATCTTATTCTGAGAAATTATCCTACGAAAGAAGAAGTTCAAGAATTATTTCAATTGTTGGGAAAAGTCTCTGACAGTCAACACGCAGAGGTTGCTACTTTCATGTGGAATCGAGCTCACGAATTCATGGAGACTAATAAGCAGTTAGGGACATATATGGGGGATATAATCACTGAAAATAACTTTAGAACTTATCATCACTTATCTCCCAGAGGACTTAGCACATCTTTTACGCGGATATTTACCGAGTCTCCTAGTGGAAATAGCAGCTTCTCTAACGCTATCGAAATGACAGGGAAGATTCTGAAGAGAAGCTCTTTTGATGTCAACATTCGCAGCAAGGAAGATACTCTTCAGTTGCTTTCGGTGAATAATTTTATGTGATATGATATTAACAGTTGGCTGCTATCCAGTTAATACTCCATTGGCTGCATTGAAACGGGTTTAAACTAATTTCAGAAAACGAATTGTATTTTCAGTTAGGTATATTTGCTGGAGGACTGAGCTCTTTCGTAGGATCTTCTGATGATGAGGCGCAGGAAAGTGCACCAGAGGAAGAGGAGGCTACAGCTGGCATGGAATTGACACTCATGGGTGTGCAAACTCGTCCGATTGTTTTCTTTGTTGGAAAAGGTGAACTCATGGGACTCGTTTGGTCTGGTGCTGGCTCTGAACGAACAACAGCCCTGCAGGTTACTTTAGATTATAAACTCCCACCCGTTATAGATTCAATTTGGCAAGTTGCATAATAAATTATTGGGTATCAATTTGGTTTTCCCAGGGAAATGTCTTATTGCAAGATGAAAGACAGGGGATACCACTTTTCAATGGAATCGTAGCTGATGTCAACATTCAAGGAGGACTTTCGTTCGATTTGGCTGGACAGGTTCAACTCTCTCTATGGCAAAGGACTGCAAACTCTTTAGTCGAAAACAGGCAAGTTTAATTAGAACTTTCGATTAACCTAAACTATTACTACATAGACTCAATTTCTCAATTCTCAATGTCCTACTAAATTATTTTAGAGCCGGTCTGTTTCTGCAAAGTGTTGTCAGAGCCGATACTTCTTTCGTTCGCAGTCGAGTTGACTACACAGTTGCTACAGAATCTGCATTACACTTCACATCCGATATCAATTTCTATGATGGGGTTTTAATGTGTCTCAAGTTGACACAGCCAGAATTTAACATAAGGTAATTGAAATAGACATTTGTCACTTGCAATCTGAAATCGTGTAGAATTAAAATTATGTAGCAGATGAAGAATTTCATTGAAATCAACAAAAATATCTATACTTATAATGGTAAGATAGATTATAAATGTTACTGGTTATGATTTTATTCACTATTTACGTGCGACAAATGCCAAAACTTGTGCACTATTAATAAGACACGGTAAAAGCTGTCAGACAAAGTGTAAAACTTGTTGATCTGTTACTGTTTAATAGATTTTACTTGTAGTATCACTTCAAAATTCTTCATCTCTGCTTGAATACTAGTGAAGGTGACTGGGAATTGAATTGAAGTAAGGGTTCTGAAAATAATGATGAAATTTTTATTTCAGACAAAATATCCATAAGACTGAGCGCATTCCTGGTAGCAAACATAAACTACGTAAAGCGAAATACAAGACAACTCCAATCACAGGCATTACTTATGCTCTCAATAAGAAAAATTCTCAATTATGTGGTGTGATGTATAAAGATGAATTGTAAATCTGTAAATTTATTTAATAATGTGATATGAAAATGCAATTATTCAATTTCAACACTTCCTTCTGCCATTTAAACTTATATGAAAATAAACGCAATTCAGTCTTTCAGTGAATGGATGAATGACTTTTTGCATAAAATGGTTTTTTACAGAACGTTCTAAAGAGTTGTTCCTGTACAGAGGTTTTGAAATTATGGGTATAAATCTCTTATGGCAACATTCAAGATGCTATTTGTGCCTTTGTTTGCAACATTCTTACAATTTAGTACACCAATGAAAGAAGTTGTTGCCCATCAAGATGCAATAATAGAAAGTTATCTCCAATTTTTGTAAAATTATTTTAGATTGTATATTGGTTATTGCATTGCAAATGCAAACTGAAGAATCTGCTTAAAGCATGTCGATACCAGGGCAAAGTACGTCCAAAGATGGAAACAAAAAACTACATTTTTCTCCATCTACTACTATTTCCACCCGTAGAGGTAATGCAATATTGACAATATCATAGAAATATTATGAGGTAAAGAAAGCTGAGCCTGTGATACTAACTGACGGTTTATTTGCAATCAACTTAGGATCAGGCTTTACAGGTCATCGTCTTCAAAGTATCGGCTCTCACAAACGGCTGGATTCCGGTCAAAGCGATCATATAAATATTGGATTTCTAGAAGAATTTGGAACGAGGAATCAATCCAGCAACAATAATTTTACCAGATAGTGGTATTTGAAATTGCTCTTGCCACTAAATGTTAATACGATCTGTCATAAATGTAGTTTTTAGTTTATCTACTAACACTCAGAAAATATGCCAAATATTGAAATAATTTTTTCTTATTGTAATTTTGGTAGTTTTGTTTTAAATGCGTATTGTGCGAAGTGAGGTTTTTTGAAAAAGATTTCCAAGTTGCGATTTTATTTAAGAAGTATGAATGATGTAATTACAATTAACAATTAATTACAAATGTAGTAATGCAAGTAACAATTACTTAGCTAAATATCTTTATAATATACTTGAAACTTATTCCTGCAGAAATATTCAAAGAGGTACCGGAGAGCTTGAGATACTTAAATGGAACAGATTACCTCTTTTTCAAATACTGCAAAAAATTTCCTCCAGGTAGCTATCCCTTAAGTAAAGATGTAAACATAGATAAACAAAATTTTCCTGACAAATAATATTTTTTGAACAGAGGTAATCGGATTTAATCCAAAAAATAAGCGTGAAGTTTGGAATATCAATGGTCGCACGATCTATTATTTAGGAGATGGAAAATATCTAGGAAAACGATCATTCTACAAAAGAACATTTGCATACGAAGGTTATTATTTTCTATCTTATTTTAGTTGTCGACTGTATGAAAAGCCATTTCTCCGCAATAACTTTAGCAAATCTTAAATTGTAGTTGTGGATTACATTGGAAATACATTAATATATGTCGAAGGAAGTCAATTGTTTATGGGGCTGAAATCCGTAATAATACTACATAGATTCCACTTTCATTACACTATTAAATCGACTAATTCGACTAACTAAATCGACTAATCAACTAATTCGAGAAAATTCACATTTCTTTCACCTCAGAATGTGACAGTCTTTGCTCCAAGCAGAAAAGTTATAGGAAAAATGACTCAAAATTTTCTCGGATCTACATATTTAGTGCAAGACTCCACAGGAAGATCGATTCTGAAAATTCAAGCACCTTGTTTTGGACCTTGCAGCCCGTGCGTATTTTGGTGTTGCAATGAGCATTTTGAAATTTGCATGGTTGATGGTGTAACTGAGGTCGGCAAAATAACAAAATATTGGGGAGAAGAAGCCCCAGACTATAAGCGAACATTGGGGATTCAATTCGATGATAATGTAGATATTCGTGTCAAAGCCATTATTTTTGGATGTTTCTTCCTTCTGGTAAAGAAGTACAAGTAGTACAAAGATATTTATTTCGTATGTCTACAGTAGTTCCCTGAAATTATAAATTTTTACTGTTTCAGGATTACCAATATTTCAGGCGTGGAGGAAATGGAGTTACTTTTGTACTATTGGCTCTAATTATAACAATCACATTTACTGTACTATTAGTTTCTAATTGTTTTGGAGCTTGTGAAGGATTTTTACCTCCACCGGAAAACAAAACCTTTTCGGTTAAATAATTTTGCTATTATTATTCTCTATGCAGGATATTTATGATAAAATGAACACAATTTTGTTAAAACTTTGATTTATTCGTTCCTAATTAAAATTGGACAGAGCATGTTTTCTTAATTTTTAACATTTTTTAACAATCAATCACCATTACTTTTAATTAGGAAAAGCTATTAGTGGTCTAGTGCTTATCTAATTTAACTTTTAGTTTGAAGATACATTACAAATATTATCCATATTATATGTACTATAATAATATGTAGGTACTATAAGACAGTGCTATATATGTATAAGACTAAAAGGTAAAGATATAAAGTGACTTATTTCGTACTTTGGTTACAATGTTCGTTCGTAAGAAACGCATACTGTCCAATAGACTACATTAAAAGCAATAAATATCATTGGAAATAGGAAACGGGCAATTATATCGATCCGTTTGGCCCTAGATAATCCCCGTGAAAACAAAAATTTATTATCAGCACAATCAGAGATCGAAATGAAGATTTTTGGAGAAACAGAATTTTTATGAGTAGCTTCTGCCTTTTTCTCTTTTTTGGTTTTATTATTTTGGATCTGAGCTCTAAATGCGTAATTAACAACAGAAAACTCTATGAGAGCCGCAAAAATGAGCGATTCACAGACTGCAGTGAAAAAATCTATAGCCTTTGTGTAAGAAACTGCTGGAGTTAGCTGATTTATTCCATAGATCTGAGTTACCATTGCTAGTAATGAAGTAATGGCCAATGATATTCTTGCGTCAATTGCACTTTCATCCAGCCAGAATCCAAGCCAGCTTACCAGCACCAACATGCTGCAAGGCAAGTATATTTGAGTGATGTAGTAAGATAATTGCCTTTTGAATTTCAATATGATATGAAGTCTGCTGTATACTCCGGTCCCGGAGTCCGTAAAATCACTTCGGGTATCATAACCCATAAAAGTGAATTTAGGCAGCTCAACATTTTGAGCTTTTACTGACTGCACTGGGTCAGGATCGTTCCAGAAGAAAAGAATATCCCGGGTTGTTAAGGAATACGAAGAAAAGATCATAGGACACATCGGGAGATCGAACGGGTACCACTTGAAATTCATAGGACATTTGAGAACTATAGATACCCTCGCACTGTACAACAATGTTCCGTTTGGATAGATACGGATGTATTGATTTGAAGACAAAATAGAATGAATTTTGCCCAGTTTTTCATTGATTGTAACTAAATCCGGTACCCAAATTCTCGAAGGATCCACAATAGTCACATAAGGTACTGAAGCATTGTATCTCAATCTTGAATCGTTCCAAACTTGTCTTAATGTTATTTGCAGACTGAGTTCCATGTTCACATCATCTAGGTGATCGATACTCCTGATGTAAAGGTTGAAAATTACACGGACTGGTTCAGACCCATTTTTTCCTAGCCGCCCTGGTTTTACATTTTTGTTGTAGTTACTTCCAAGTATTTTTGAAATAATCTTTCCCTCTTGGTATTCTTCTTGATTTTCACAATCATTATCATCGCTAGCTATGCAAAATGTTGGGGCGTGAAAAATAAGGGCCAACAAAATAAGTGTATTAAACATTTTCAATACAAAGTTCTATTTTATCTGATTTTACAAATTAATAGAATTAGACCAAATGAAGTTCCCCAGCAGATGTAACACAATAATAAATATTATGGGATCCGAACGTGATGAGATTAAAGTCCAGTCCAGTAGAAGAGGTGAAGGAATTCCCCAGAAGTATTGTGTTCCAGCTCCAAATCAAGATAATTAATTATTATTTTTGTCTGACAATGTATTGCAGTCATGCATTACCTACATTGAAAAGAAGTATCCGACCACAAATGAAAAGTATATATAATACAATTTATTCATGCTTCCTTGCATGTTTGCCCGTTAGCGTGTTTGCACTTCAATTTTCTGACAAAATACAAACAAAATTAGTTTCTGAAGAATAAGTGCTTTGATAGCATTTTGTCATATTTAGTTGTGCCGAGTCATTATTTGAGACAAAGTTTACCTAATCAATATTAAAGCATTAATCCAGTGTCTTAATCTGCTTTACACATAACTATGGTAGAAGAAGGTCACAACGGAACAAGGCGAAGTTACATTCTTGCCGGTTGGCCAGTGTCCGTAGTGTTCTCATGACTCATAGCCATGCCATATTATAAGGTATATATTATGGTACCTATTGGTAAATATTTACTATAATATGTTGATATACAGATCTATAGTAGGTATATCAAGCTATTAAAATGAACTATACTGTAGAAAAGCAATAACCACCTTTAACTAACATCTATTAATTGCTGCATCATGGACATCTAGAAAAAGGAATAATTCCCTTTGGTCCTTTTCTATACATACATGTTACAGTTGCAATTACAACTTGGTTGTTTTAAAATACACCAGTTTATTTCATTTCATTTGCAATGATCCTATAACGAACACAAGGCGGATGAAACATTGATCATAACACGGCCCTAACATTATACATCCTAAATTATCTACGTGAATATAATGTACATAATATACTTAACTCAGTCGATGATGTACCTAGTACCGGTACTAAAAATATATCATTAACTGCTGCAAACGATTGCCTATATGCGTTTGACATTCACCTGTCCTATACAATACAGTTACTATTTGTTATCCATGGTAAACATGACATTGTGTATCATGCATTCCATATTTACTTAACTTCACTTCACAGTACATGAGTACAAAATGTACATATCAATCAAAATTGCACTTATGCATACCGAAATGATATTATTGCTTTTATGACATGAACAATTATTATTACAATTGCATAATATCTGCAAACATAGATAAATTAAAACGGTTCAAGTTCATCCTACTTCAAAATTATTAACTCCTATAACCCCGTATACAATCGAACTATTTAATTATCGAATGATCAACAAGCAATCACTAAATAATTCAATTAGTAAATAATATCCTTCAATTAGGTGTAACAAGAGAAGTTTCGCCCCAAGTTTGTTAGCTAATTCTAGTGTAAGACAAAAACTGCAAAATGCCATACTATATTATTTTAGCATGCGTTATTTTTAGCATTTATTGTGTCGAAGGACGTGAAGGGAATTCGACCCACTTTTATAATCCAATAGTTGAGTACTACTCTCCTGACCCGTATGTCTACTTGCACGATGATGGCTACTACTACTTTGCCCTCTCAGACAACTCCCGGCTTACAATTCATAAAAGCCCAATTTTGACAGACTGGAAAAACTCAGAAGTTCAATTAGTCCATCAAGTACAGGAAAGTTATGGAGATATTTGGGCAAGTGCATTTAAGTAATTTCAAGATACCTTTGTGATCTAATAAAACTATTTCTCTAATATTGATTTGCATTCAAATTATAATTAGGCACCTGAGATCCATTATATAGAAGGGGCTTTTTATGTATACTTTGCCATGTGGGGACCTGGTTATGCACATCGAATGTGGGTCAGCAAATCAGTTGATCCAAGTAACCCTATGGGGGAATGGGAACAACCAATAAGGTATTCACTACCGACATTGACAATCGATTTTCCTCTAACAGGGCAGCATTGCTGTAAATGTATATGTTATTTATTGACAAATCATGGCATAAAAATGTGAAAAATGTCAATAATTTATTTTGAAGAATAGAAAACCATAGTCTTTCATTGACACGCAAAATGTTAAACCTTCTCAGCAGTATTCGAACCTAATATAATTCAGTAATATATTACACACTGTTTTATACAGAATGATGACTGAGGAAGATCAATGGGCAATTGATGGAACAGGTTGAAACAATTTTGACTTTGATTAATATTAAAGCTCATAAACTAACTAATGTATAAACTGAGCACGGATTTTGGCTTTGACAGTACTTCAATATGGCAATGGACGCCTTTACTTTTTATGGAGTGCCTGGCCAAGAGAGGATCCCGTCTACCCTTCGAACGGAAGTTTGTACATAGCTCCAATGTCCGACCCAATGACTGTTGTAGGAAACAGGATCTTACTGAGAGAACCTAAATCGGATTGGGAAACTGCACTTGTTGACGACAATGGTCCATATATTGCAAGAGTAAATGAAGGTCCTCAAATTTTGCAAAAGGATGGCCGAACTTTTGTAGTTTTTTCTGCAAATGGAGCATGGAGACCCAGCTACTGTCTTGGTAGGAATGTTTGCAAAAAATTGTTTCATATGGATCCCTTAATGCTTTTGTGTATCCAATATTTTAAATAGTCTTTGCTGTCTGAAATGAATGAAAAAGTTAAATGATATTTGTATAGAGTTTGCATATCATGTTCTTATTTCACAGGTATTTTCGGAATTGACGATCTAAAGGATCCTTTAGTTCCCTCTAATTGGTGGAACGATGTAGACCACTGTGTCTTTGAAAGAAATGACGAAGAAAGCGTTTACACTACTGGACATAACTGTTTTACATTTTCTCCAGGTATAGGCTATGAATGAATATAATATTGAGTACTTTCAGTATTACAACATCGGCATATCAAGATTGCATTGTGTGTCTAATGAGTAATGAACAACAATTCAACTAACTATTCTCCTTGCACTACAATTCTTAAATAGATCGTACTGAATGGTGGATTGTTTATCATGCTACTAATAAAATTGCCCCGCCTGGTGAATTACAAGAAATGCGTTCTGCAAGGGCAGAAAAATTTACATGGGACGAAATAACTGGACTTCCCATATTTCCACGACCACATAGCGTTTATTATCCACTACTGATCCCATCTGGACAAATATAGTTATTTTTAAATGTAAATATAGAAATTTTATTTATCTTACGAATTTAAAAATAAAATACATTTGAGTTTTGAAATACTTGTGTACACTATTTATTTAGCAAAATATTTTATATCTGTAATATCATCCATATAGAATTTAGTATTTACATCACTCATTCATTGTAGTCTTAATCTCAATATATAACTTATTGTATTTTAATGCTCTTTAAGAACGCACAATCGCAAAACATGCACATGCAACATACACTATATTATGAATATATATCTTTAAGAAAATAACAT
>JABASH010002232.1:0-21201 GCA_019776445.1 Tomocerus maximus
TGAGGATTTCATTTAGAATAGATAAATAAAATTTATTTAGTATGATGTGAAAATTGAAGTTCAACATTATTGTTTTTTCTGTCATTAGAAAAATACCAATTATATACTTCGATAGTAGTAAAGTAAAGAATCGATGTGCTCGATGTGAACATTTTCCAATTTATCAGAAGACATTTCGTCTTGGATAGAAAGGTTTGGCAATCTTGGTTGTGTATCGAGTAGCAAGCATTTATAGTTCTTTCTCCAATATTTCTCTCTCATTTCGCTACTATTCTCTAGTCAAGACAAACGCATGCTACATACAGAATGAGAAGTAAAACAATGAGAAGGAATTGGTGTTTGTATGTGCTCCCCAGATTTAATGAAAAATGTTAGACCGAGAACGTGCACCTGATTTCAATAAGAATATCCGTACTATATCGGGATGCATCCTTCTTTCCTATTTTCATTGTAATGTACCATACTAGGCATTAGCACACAAAAACTTACTCTAGAAAAGAGAGCCATTGTCGACGGTATAGATTAAGTCCAAATTCCCATTTAAAGAGAGAATAATGAGGGTATGTTGAATAAAAAGGATTGTAGAATGTCTCTTCAATTAAAACATGCAAAAATACAATAAAAAGTGTAGAATGACAGGGAAGGTGATAATGACTATGTAGAAGCCAAGTTGAGGAAGATTAAAGAAATTCTAAGCCTTAAATTAACTTGAGATCGTGACATGGAACAGACAAAAGTTTCTCTACCTACTTTCCAACTAACTTTGGCAGAACTTGAAATAGGTGGCCAATCCAAAAAGCTTTTAAATGTGTTAATCAAAAGAAGTTTATCCCATGATGATAATTATTTTACTTATTCATTTAACGGTGTATTAATTAGTACAAAAATGGGCAGCTTCCTAGTGAATGGATTTTTGGTACCATTAATTTGATATATTGTTACTATTGATTTTTCTTTAGACGAAAAGCACGCAAATCAAATACAAATTTTCTTTTACTTTAAAAGACGCTTTTAGACATTTGAAAAGAGTTGGTCTTACAGATGCAATGCAACTGCGTTTGTGAAAAGGAAATGCTGCAGCGATTACCTAATTATTAGCCGGGAATGTATAGTAAGTCCATGTCTTATTGCATCGATGATTTATACATCACTCTTTAATGGTGCAATAGTGATGTTTTTATTTCTCCAAAATGCATCCCACGTGTTTCCGAAGAAATTGTGTTGAAACTGACGGGTGGGTGGGAGTTGTTATGGTGGAGAGAGAAAAGCCAGGAAATGTGTGCAGTGGCAGAAGGTCTCGAAAAAAGTCACGGTGAATGTGCCATGTGCACCAGTTCTCATTGATTGACTTGCATTAAAGTTTTCGGAAACTAAAGTTGACATGGGAAGCAAGGGCTGTTGCGCAAGAAAAAGGAACCGATGAAACAAGATGTGTTTTGTGAACATTCCTACTTAACTAAGTCTCTGCCTCAGGGAATAAAAAAGAGTTGAACAAATGTTACTTAGATTGAATAATGAATGAATGTAAATATTCTGCCACATCTGTCACTAAGGAATTAGCACAGTTCTGGTCAACTTCTTTCGTGGTGACTGAATTGCCCTTCGCTGCCACACTCCCAACCAACAGCGAAACATTTCCAGATGCTCAATACGATACTCACCTTAAAGTGCAAATTTAAAGTTACTCCAAAAACTAGACATAGTAGAGTACCTAACCTAAGATAACAAAACTTAGCAAATCTATCATACGACCTAACTCTTTCTTAATGCACCAACAGGATATCTGTATTTACAATCCAATAAGGGTCATTGTCTTCAATGTATTGCAAGCAGGTAATCAGGAATGTCACTAAAATATTTGTTAAATTCAACAGTGGAAAATCGTAGGCTTGTCACTAGATTACGGTAGCTGTCTAGCTACCTTAGTACAAATATAAAGGTGAGTGTTTTTAAATCATCCGATTCTATTGGGCACATATTTGCAGAGCAGTCTCTTTAACACATTTTTTAAAATTTTCGAACCCTCTCTTCCTCTTTCAAAGAGAATAATGCTTGTTTACTGTTGCTATGTAAGTTTGAATGTCAATAATACTGAAAGTGCTTTATGTACTTCAACTAAGTTAAATATTGAGTGTCCCACATTTACTGTCTGTAAAGCTCAGGGACACTAAAATATAGTTATGCATCCCCAGAGTTAGGTACCCTTTAAAGCTTCTTTTACGATAACTGAACAAAAGTAACTACTCATTAAACACTCGACAATATAGAGGGCCTGCATGAAGTACACTTATTAAGCTCAAGGTATAAATTAAAGTAAGGAAGTAATTGACATATTATAATTAGACAGCAACCCCCATGTCTAAGTTAAACGGATCTTAGTCAATTATTTCATTTCAGAAATAGAAATAACTTATTATATTATTATGAGCCAGTATGGCTATAATTAACGGTCTTTACATACTATTTTTCGCAACTACTACATGAATTAAGTAGTTGGATTGTAGCCCGTGATTGCTTTTGCCTAATAAAAGTTTCAAGAATTACTGCGAGTTGCTAGTTAAAGTTGAAATTAACTAAACCTAGTATTATTTGGCATAAAATATGGTTTTTAATATATTATTTCAAATATTGTGGTTTGATTTCAAGAACATGCTCTTTTTGAAATCATGTTTGATGCATTAGTTGAAAATTTTCACAGGAATTTCTGTCAAGTTGGACGATGATTGGTCTGGATTGGTGAGTGGCCTAGAACATGCATGGATGAAAGTGTAGGGGTATGAATGGCATGGGGAAGTGTATAAGTAGAGAGAGTAATATTTATTTGAGGAGTTGAGAAAGTAAGTGCGAGAAAGTAAGTGGGACTTAGCAGAAAGAATGGCTTAGTTGGTAAGTTAGATATTAATAGAGTAGGAATAAGTAGTTGAGACAGAATACCGTGAATGTCTGTGGATGAACAAGTCAGTGAGGACAGAGTGGAAGCTGCATTCGTAAGTATTAATGAAAGTTGGAAGTGGATGTTGTGAGTGAGCCGGGGTAGTAGTAGTAGAGTATAAGTAAGTAACTGCAAGAAAGTGCTAAGATGTGGTTTGGTTAGCTGGAGTTAGCTAGTTAGCTCCTATTGTTCTCCGTCCGTCTGCTGGTTCCTTGGTGCAGGTGCTAAGAAATTGATCAAGTTTCGAAGTTGCCTTCTCACAAGTTGTTTGTGTTTGCTTGATGCATGGCTTCGCTCGAATCTACACGCATCGTGGAAGGACTTTAATTGCCAGCGGGTGACTTGCTGGGGAAACATCCGGAGAGAATACATCTGTACTTGTTCAATCTCACTGAACTCATCATCATCATCACCAACTCAGCCTCCTCTGTGTCAGCCAGATCAGGACAGTACGGCAATTGAGTCAACTCCCAGGCAACTCCAACCACAGCACTATACTGTCTCAGATCAGCCTCATGCTCCAGGCCCCCACCAACTGAACTCTAAACAAAAATACACTCCACCAAATTACAATTATGCTAAACACCGACACTTGATTAAATATTCAGCAACACCCTCGGTCCTACCATCATTGTCTGCAACTACTTATTTATCAACCCGCACAAGGACTCCTAACATTCAAACCACAACTAACTACCATATAAAAATTAATCTTTAATCAAGCTTTGTAATAACTGTTTTCAAGACAGCTCGAATGATATTCAGACGCTAATGACCTAGCAGTAGATATGGTGAAAGAAAGTTAATTGTAATACTTATGGAGTGAAAAGAGAAGGTTTTACAAAAGCGGGACTCTATAGTAATATTACTTTTATGTTGCAATAAACAAAAGTGCTGCCTGCAACTATCTGGGTTGTTATTCAACAACGGCTTACTAGTGATTCTGTAAAAAGGATTTTGAAGAGTGGAGTGGCTACCGTTTATTTGAAGAGAATGCGACGAAAAGCCCTTCGGAAGTCTTTGTTGAAGATGGTGTAGATGACGGGATTGAGGGCGGAGTTCATGTATCCGAGCCAGAAGGCAATAGCAAAGCCCCAAGGGGCCACTTCGCAAGATGGACACAAGGGCTCCAAGATGTAGAGGAAGAAGAAGGGGAGCCAGCAGAGGATGAAACTGCCCATGATGAGACCGAGGATGAGCGTCGCCCGTTTTTCTTTTTTCCGCGCGATCCTCCGTTTCTCCCGCTCTGGATCTCTGACCTCCTGCAAAGAGAGAAACAGAATTCGGTTAGAGAGGGGAGAGGGGAGGATTTTCTAAAGAAGGGGTTACCTTGGGGGAAGGGAGCTTGCCCATATCAAGAACGTCTCTTCTGGCCTTGCCGGAGGCGGAGCTGGCCTTCTTGCCAAAGAAAGGCTGGCAGAGGCGGAGTTTGAGGGGTTTGACGACCGCACAGCGGCTGATGGCTCCTGAGTCGGAAGACGAAGGCTCGACGTCGCTGACGGGGTCTGTGTCCAACTGGAGGCGGGAGCAGGAGCGCGACAGCGTTCCCAGGATATGAACGTCTCCGTTGAGCGAAAGGCTAGAGGAGGTCCGCCATATCGTCGGCGTCTCCACCCGGAGAAAATGAAGTTTCGGTCTCTTGGACCTTTTGGAGCTGCGACTGGTAGAAGTCTCTTCCCCGCGACTCCCGTTCGACTGCAGCTCCGAGATCTTGTTTTCCAACTCGCTGACAGCGAGGGCCGAGTGGTGGGCAACACGGGCCAAGGGGTCGTCCACCGCGCCCACATCTCTGAGTTGAATTGTGGGGACGAGAGGCTGAGAGCCGCTCTCGTCAATGTCAACCGCGGCTTCCGCATCATCTCCCGCGCCTCCATCATTCTGCAGGACATTCTCGCACTTTTTCTCCGCCTCCCCTCCCTCCTGATTAGTCTTTTTCTCTTTTTCCTGCTCTTCCGCCGTTTGCATTGGCGACTCTGCGGTTGTCTGTCCACAAGGCGACTCTGCGGTTGTCTGTCCACAAGGCGACTCTGTGGTTTTCTGTCCACAAGGCGACTCTGTGGTTGTCTGTCCACAAGACGACTCTCCATTTCCTCCGACATCCTCCCCATTTCCGTTTTTGCTGCACTCATCTCTCTTACTACTACTATCACCTTCATCACTCTTTGACGTCTCTTCTCCGCAGCTGGGAACCACAGTCTTTGCACTATTCTCTGCTCTGGAGACAATTTCTCCTGCACACACACTATTATTGTTATTATTCGAACTACTAGATTGACCAGGTTGGGACTGGAGTGCCTTATTTGCATCAATCTCCGGGACTGCGGGTACGACTCCCGACTCGGCCGGAGATGTGTTTGTCACAGTCATATTATCTCTTAGTTTATCTTTATTATTGCCCTTGCGAGTCTTATTATTGGATTGTTGTTTGTCGGAGTCTTCAGGCGAGCACCCTTCCACCGTAATCTCCGGCTTGACCAACACCTCACTTGTCATAACCAATGGATCCTGAAAACCCACCTGTTTGACGCAACGCCCTTCCGGTGTCACTGGACTACTCGGCGGTTTCCCGCACTCGTTCAGCTCCACAGGGGAAGTCGTGAGGTGAGCGGGTGCCGACAGAGGAACCTTTGGCTTCGGCGCGGGGGCCTTCGCCGCGGCTGCCTTGGATTTAGACTCTTCAATCTCGATTGCAGACGGCGGAGGCTTTGAAGGCTTCGGCGGCTTCCGAACTGCCCTTCGGGCTCTGGCACGGGCTGCGAAGTAAATGCGGATGTAGACGAACACCATGATACAGCTCGGGATGTAGAAGGAGCCAAGTGCCGAGTACAGGACGTAGCCAATTTCCCGACTCAACTGCAAAGACAACCAAACGCATTTCTCATTACACTCATTAAGCTTATTCACAACTGCCCTAATGAATGGCGAGCGCCAACCAACACTCTCCCTCGTCGTCATACTCAACGACATAAATTCACAACTTGACTTGGCAGAGTTTCCTAGACCCCGACTAAACACTTAATACTCAGCACAGCCCTATACGGACTCAACTTCATGCATATTATTTATGTTATAATAGGAAGCTACAAGGGAAGCTACGTAGGAGCCTAATGAAGATCATCCATCATCAATTACCAGGTCGAGTAGGTGTGACATCAACTAAAGTTACATCCAGAGCTACATTTAAACCGTCTATCTTATTTCTCTGAACACTCAACCACTTCACACATAGGACCTACTACGGTTTGCTACATTAGATTAGCTTTCTCTCTATTACTTCCTCCTACTTTACTGTTATTCCCACATTATATAGATGCACAAGTAAATATCCAGAATCCCCGGTGCACTACTAGAATACCGAAATTATGTATAATTCTCTTTCTCTGCAAAATCCACAGCAACTCCACGTCGACTTCTGCCAACTTACACTCCTAATTATTTAAAAACTAATCCAACTAACCAAAACTCCACGAGGTAACTGTTGTCCCTGAAACTACGCTAAATGAATAAAATCATGTCTTTCTAAAATAACCAATACACAATTTAAATTATCCAGTAGTTACCTTCTAGTTTCAATTTCCTCAGTACACCGAACATTTTAATATTTAGCGTCTATCTAAGAAATACCTCTCTACAGAAATTCCATAAATGTTTATATAACAATTCTTTGCATAATTTGTAACTTAATTGGTGTATAGCATAGGGAGTCAGGTTTGGCTATAGCCACTGTGGAACCCTGGAAATTGAGTATTTAGTTAGACACATAGTGTTGTTCATACTAGGTACTAAAAGTATAGAGAGTGGGTTGTAATTTGTGTACCTGTCTATATTTGTTTGAAAGGTATAAGCATAGTAGCAGTCTGCCAATTTCGGGAACACAAGTTTCTCTTTATTCTATTTGCTCGGAAATAGACAGATATAAACATAGATTACATGAATGAGCCTTATTTTTTCACTTTCCTATCCCGTTGCCGATGGTGTTTACTACATAAATGCTACCTATGTACTTGCGTGTCTACTTGCTCATATTGTTATTATCTATAGTATTCGGCAGACTTGTGTGAGAAGGGACGGAAACGTAATCTACAAAGTGTGCATGAGCCCATCACTCTAATCCCCTCGTGATTATATTTCAAAGTACTTCACAGCATGAGCACTTTCCAGAAAAATTATTAGCTCTTGAGAATGGCATGGAGGCAGTAACACCTGCTTCACTTCAGTCAGTCTCGCGCAAGTTATCTCTCCTGAAGAGTCCCTTCCTAGGCAAATATCCCTTAGTATTCTACACAAAGCTAACCCTTACATATTCCCAGAAAAATGTTCCATCCTATATGCTCTAAGTTCTCACTACGAACAAGTTGAACTACATACTAAGTAGATCGCTGATCCTTATAAACCTGCATTCATTATATAAAGTGAGCCATTAATTTCATTATAAGATTTAATAAGAGTCAAGTGTACACCTCAGATTTCTGCATTCTAAGATAAATACGCACTTTTTTAAATTAAGGCCTGTTCTACTCTGAACCAGAGTTTCATTATAAAATCCTCGAAAACTAGAACTTCACAATGCATTTTTCTCAGCAAGACCATGTACCTTAATTTAAAAAATTATTCTTGTTTATTAGTATTTATACGTAGTCTGTAGCCTATACTGGTGAACACCGTACCGAAAGAGTCTGTGTCGAGAATGTTAGTACAAGATATTGAAAATGCTTAGTGACTAATATTTTTTAAATATGAGGGCGAAGAGTGAAAGCGTGCAGGAAAATATTAAAGGTTATTTATGACTCATTGTGTTCTGGAAGATTAAGGCCTTCGGATAGGATGTAGATAGACTTTCGAAGAAAAATCTTATGTGAGAAATGAGAGGAATGGACATAAATACATGAGGATCTTCTCCCATTTCATCCTATCCCCACACCTTTTGTACACTATTGACTACAATTTCTCATCACACACATTTTTGCATGCATTTTTGCCATTTTGTTATGTTGATTAGCACTTTGATGATAGAAGGAGGAAGACAGAGTTAAATTGCTAACTCGAAAGTAAAACAATGAGGTATTTGTGGTTCTTGTAAATTATTGCATGCTGCTTGAGCAAGGCTATTGGTACTTTTGCAGATAAATTACACTCAGTGGAATGGCAAAGGTTGCCCAGGTCTGCAATTTAAAAATTCACCTTTTTCACTCGTGGAGAACAAATCCTATAATTTGTTCTCCACTGCTTGCTCTATGCAATACAAAGTCGAGCGTTACTATAGGTTATAGGATTAGTTCTCCAGAAGTGAAGAAAGTGAATTTTTAAATGGTAAACCCCCGTACTGGGCAACCTGGGGGAATGGGCATGTCATGAGGGCAAAGATGTCCTCATGTTAATCATGAGTTATTAATGTTCACACTTGCGTCATGAACTCCACTGATATCTGACTATTTTACTATTACTAAGTACGTATCTCCCCTTACACTTAAAGTCATTGGGTCATTGACTGATCCATTAGAATGTATCTTTTTATGTATCATGATCGGCTCACTATAGAATATAACTAACTTATAATGTTCTAGCCAAAACTTCAGTCAACCGTTGCAGAAATTAAGTAATAATTTTTAGTGTTTGCTTTGTCATTTCCAATATTTGCTGATGTGAAATTGAATACTTCCATGTCAAGAAATTGTTTCGATAATACTATTCCTAAATGTGGTTGGTCAGTACACCAATAAAGTCTAGTGCAAGAGATATAGTAGGTATGCCATAATAATAGTGTAATATTTGTATTATGTCTATTACAAAATATGTTTTGTCAGCTTAAAGACACTAACCACAGAGGAGTTGTCAATAAACAATATATTCACACATACAAGCATATGTATCATGTCAGGGAGGAATCAGTTAACACTGTACAGATAGCATTCATTCCCTTGTATCCCATGTAACAACAAACAAACTCAAAGTTTCTCTTATTTTTTCAGCTTCGCTTTCATGCGAACCAGTTGCACGAAACATTGATACACGTGTAGCAAAGAAAATATACTGTTTAATGGTTTTCAAAGCCTCGATAGGGCCTAATTTATATTTTTTATAAACTATACAAATACTTTGCATGTATTTGTTTTATATTGCAAAAATAACACATCATAATATCCATTCAATTCCTGCTGTAGTATAAGTAAAAAATAAATAGCAAATATCTTTAACTTTCCTTTGTTATAAATATTAGGGCCCTTATACTTATGTAGCAAATTAGGTCACATTTCCTCAACAAATAAAACAGTAGCTTCCAGACAGGGAATAGTCAATTACATTTGAGCCGAAAGCCAGTTAAGTCACCTCTTGAGATTAGCAATTGAATAAAAATATTCATCTTTGGAAAGTCTTCCTTTTCATTGATTGGCATAAATTCAAAGCTTTGCATTAGTGGAAATTGAAATAAATTAATGCACATATGCTATAAATGATTTTAAATAACTCTATGGGAAATGGGGAAAGGGGTCCGTGTGCAATGAAGCGACGTGTCATTTCAATTCAGAAGGCTTGGCAGTTCATTTCTGCAGTTGTAATTTCTACTTAACTGTATATTCGCAAATCCGAATGTATTTGCAGTTTTGTTTGAAAAGGTACTCCAAGAGCGGCAAGTGTTGAGCGCAACGTGCTCATCCATAAAGTAACATGGCACAGCATTAGCGAACACATAATATTTCCTTCAACCAGCATAACAGATAGCATCCATTCAAACAACATTTATTTCTATTCACCTCCTTATACTACACCTTAGTAAAACTCTCGTGCGAGGCAACATGTTTTTCTCAAAAGTAGTAAGTAGTGTTAGCAAACACTATTAAATAAACTACTCGAATAGCTTTTTCATCTTAGCGAAAAAAATAAACTCAATTGCGGAGCATGAAGGGAAAGAGTGCGGCACGGCGGGAGGAAAGCGACGAGGATAATAAATATTATGTATTAATAAGTACACAAAAATAGATATACAGCCTAGAGCTAAAGAGACATATTGCGAATGTAGCCTGCTATAGATATATATTTCTAAAAAATAAGAGTTGGTTAAGAGAGTGAGCCAGGTAGTAGTTACCAATTTGTGTAAACAGATTCTTGTATGCAGTCGACAGTTTCAAAACGCAAACAAGAAAGACTACTTACTAACCTGGCTACCTACATACAAACAAGAGTGCAAGAACTGAAATTGGGCAGCATGAGCAAATCAGAGCGTGCAAATAACTAACGATAAGAAAAAGCATGCAATGCAAGTCATGGGATGGCATGTCATGTTTGCTCCTAATGTTTTTTGTAGGTAATATAAGACGGGAGCGGAAGGAGACGGGGTCGCATGGTATTTATATGCAGTAGCTTCTTCCTAACTGTTTTCGGCTGATTGAGTGTCTGGTGTGTGTGTCCTAATAAAGAAAAATGTGTCAGCGTTTATAAATGCATTCTATCCCAAAGAGCATCCTAAAGTAACTTGAGTAGAAGAATTGAGAGATTGAGACGTAATGCCGGGATATGTCTTCTTCTGCCTCTCCCAAACATTTATGTTGGCCTATACCACCGAAATGGAGATCGTCTCCTTGTGTCGACTCTCAAGTAGTGACGGACCCAGTCCGTCGCCAATGCATACATACATATCTATTTCAACCTTCCACCAGTGTCCACGACACTTTATACGCTCCGCCGTCGTCCGTCGAAAACTCCGTTTGGCCCTTTGCCCTGATTCTGATTACAAGCACAATCAAGGACGAGAGGCATTACATTATTATTTATGACTGGCCCTAGTAATATCACGCAGTCCCTGCAAACCCATATTATACTACAGTATTTGGGCACTGAACATCCTATGTCTACAGATATCTCTACCAACTATCCTAGGTCATCGCATTAATATATATCAATTTTTTATACTAAAAACCATAGCTGTGTCACTCCTATTAAAATTACTATTTAGCTATGAAAGAATCTTCGTATATTGCATCCTATACTTTCCCTAGATACAGGGTGTAGGGAAAATAACGCCTCATTTAACTCTCTCTGATCAAATGAAATATAAAATTTCACGCTAAAGAATTTTTTGCACTTTTATCACAGCACGAAAGTATTTCTTCTATTCGTACAACTTTCTCCAGATTAAAATTAGGCGAAAGTTGCTTTTAGGGGTCAAAAGTGGCAAACTAGTGAAAGTTGTCTAAGGCGTTACATTTCTAGCACCCTGTAGTACCTTGGTACAAAGTTTCTTTCTAAATTCACGACTTTCTGGTCTACTTTATGTGACACCTACTATACATTTTATTAGGTACGTAATAATATAGACTCTATCTGTAGTTATACTCTTTTATATGAATAGTACATACTATTGTGTCCACAAGGACGCAGAGGAGGACGGTGTGATGTGAATGTGATGTAAGTCTGGCTTAGCAAGCAATAACTAGAGTTGTCTTGAGTGCAATCCACTCTTCTTCTATTACTTACACTTGACACACTAGATATCACACAAAAATGTTCCCTCCATCAAATCCAGCCACTTCACTGCTCCCGAATTAGCAAAGGTAGTGTAAATAATGGGTCCGCCAAGGTACACCTAGACCTAGTATGTGTTTACCTAGGACCACCCACTCAGTAATGTGTTCCAACAAACTACTGATTCGTTCCCTCTGAACATAAACTAAATTCATTATTTTCAAAATGTCTTTCTAAACATTTGCAAATGCAATAATGCAATTCTTACATTTCATTTGAAATATTAGGGGCTAATAGTAGAAAAGGATCTCTAGATTTCGTTTAGAGAAAATATAAGAGATAGGTATGAGAACGGTTAACTTTTGAATGTGGAAAAGAGAATAGGTACGTGGTGCATGGGAATTTCGTCCAACCGAAGTTTTGTAAGTAGGTAGGTATTTGAGACTGAAGGAAAGGGATGCCGCCGCGTCGTAGTAAATGTGCTTACTTTAGCTAAACATAAGGAATGGGAAGTTAGTCAAGTAAGTTTAATGTATGGGGAGTATAAGAAGATGCCGAGAAGTCTGGTGCTCTATATGTACGAAGAAGAAGAGGAGATCGATTCCAAATAATTTACTCCCAGTCGAATCTCCATTTAAATAACGTTTCATTCATGAATATTCATAAAGGGAGATATAGGATTTTTTATATGTCCATTGCGATATTTTGCGAAATTATTTCCATAAAATAACCATCATCTTGGCATTTGAGAGTCCACCAAGGAATGGGCTGAGTGATATCAGATGAGGAATCCCTCCCTCCCATCCATGCATCCCTCATTCAGTCACTTATCTCCGCACTCGGCTACCAGTCTCCACAAAAATCTCGCTGGAACTGGAACTCCCGATAGTGAAACTAACCCAGAATTCCAGAAGAACTCGCTCACTTAACTTGGATGAATTAATACTCCGTGTGAATCCCTACGTACACAAGATACCATTTAACAGAACCATATTAGCTCGACTTCTCGTTAGCCACTCAGCTCTTGTCAGCCCCAGTTAAGTAAATATATTCCTAGCAACTGACTATAAATTATTTTATATAACTTTGCTGAGACAAAACAGCCATTGGGTGGTAATGAGTGAATTTAGTGCGGCTAGATGTATCTGCTGGACTAATGATAAGTAAAGACACCGTAGTAGTAAATAAAAGTCTCCTTGCACATCTGAGAAAGGTTTGAAATTCTCCCGAATTCGGGATGAAAGGGAGTATGAAAACGTCGTTCTTTTTCTCTCTGGAGAGACAGATATCTTTTGCATCTTCATAAGCAAGAAAATACCTTTATCCACTGCCGTCTGGCAACCAATATTTCTATTATTGCTCATTCGTCTATCTCGTTCACTCACGTCAGAGCTCACGCCTTCCCTCACACTCTCATCCACTTGTCTCGAAGAAAGCGACACTACAAGGTGAAAGCGAAGTACTTTTATCTTTCTCTCTTAAGGCTGGAAATTCAGTGAAATGGACCCATGTGTGATTTTCCTCAACATATGTTACCTGCTATTCGGAAAACTAGTCTCTCTCCCCCGTAGTACAATGATAGTCACTAAGAAATAGAAAGTGGCAGAGAGAAAGTAAAATAGGAAACGTCTACCGAAAAATTCATGGAGAAACTCCCAGTTTGCATTACATTTTGAATTATAGTAGTAGTCAAATAAGTAATGTATCCGTTCAGAGATAGAGGCACGTAGAGTAGAGCATTAAACATGTATCTCTATTGCTGTAACATAAGCAGTATTGGATGGCCACCTTTTATGTTGTTACTAATATGCTGCACCATTTCCGAAGATATCACCACTCCATTCCATTTTAGTGGGTAGTATAGGTAGGGAAACGTGTCTACTAATAATACTCTAATAATAATACTATCTGAGGAGGGAGCTTATTCCGCGGTGGCGTTCTCCCTGGTAGATGCCTAACTATTATTGCGTATCCGAGTGAGTGGCTGAAGATGAGTGAATTTAGTTTAAGTAGAATCCAGCTGCAAAATACAGCTTGACTTTTTGTTTGAACAGTCTTCATTGTTTCAGGCGATATTTTCCCCATTGCTAGTCATCAAGTGAGCATTAGCATAACACTATTCCACTCTCTCAATATTACCCTACTAAACTATCTCCGCTCTCTCCGTAAGTGAAAGAGACTTTCTCCATTTTCCTCTAACAATCTCACTTTCACAGATACGTTTTACTTAACGCTCTCGTCTCTCCTCTGCTAAATAATATGTATGTCAGACGAGCCTGGTGCTGGAGACTCCTTGACTGGGTGACTGATCATGAGTTAAGTGAGTCACTAAAATGTGGATCCCTCCTCACCAACTCTTCCTCAATTCCCTACTCACCTACTATCTCTACATATACCTACACATTCTTTTTCCCAACCTACCCATACGCAAATTTTAATAATACCTACTCACATCCATTTCCGACCCAGTCCTAACACACACATCCGGTCCTCAATCCTATATTTACATTCGATCGTATAATGCATCAATCATATCGCACAATACTATTTCACTCAAACCCAAACTGTAGCAGTTGAGTCCCAGTATTGTTCGTCTCTTCTCCCCGTTCAATTTCCACTTCACATATCATTAGCATACCAATACATATCTATATTATTATTCTAATACAAGAAATCCGCAGCAGGGACAAATCCATTTTTATTCCCAATGAAGGAGCTGCTTACAATTACTTTCCCCTAAATTCATCCTCTCTCTATATTGTCTATATACCTTTAAATTTATACGAGAAATAACTTGCAAGAAAAAAGTATGGATAATTTGAGATGTAAATACGTTTGTCATCTCCACACATGCTGCTGCACGTACAATTATATATTAAAGCTACATAAAAGTGCTAAGTACTCATTAATATTTTATACAACATGGATGGTGCTACAGATTAGGGGTTAATTAGGTGTATCACATTAAAGAAACATATAGATGCATCGATATCATATAACTGGATTGGTTTAACAGTGCTATTGAAATGTTTATGACCCATTTTATCGAATCATAAAATAACTAGGCCATGGAATATTATGAAGGTATTTACTTCGCCGTGGAATAAAACACAACAAATTTATTACTTTATCCTAACTTTGAAATACTTTTAGTATGGCAAATAGTAGGGTAGGGTTTTATTAGCGTTTCTACCAAACAGTAGCTCATCACACAAAAATATTACTACATATATATTGTCAGGGGGAAGTTCTCCACTATAGGAATATAACTCAGAGGTAGGTAGGTAGGTTAGGAGATGTGATAGGTAAATGAATTTTAGGTAAATTAGGAAAATATATAGTACAGGTGAACTGAACTCTTGAATTGTGAATTGAACAGTGAAAATAATTGAATAATGAATTGAACTCACGTCTTCTGCTAGCCGGGCAGATATTCTCACCACTAAACTACTGTGCACGAGTAGGATAGGATAGGTAATTAGTGGTAGTCTTAGAAAAGGACATTGTGTGTGTGGAAGGAATAGATAGACAGGGGCTGTCTACCTTACAATATTTAAAATCGTGTATCATAGCCAATTATAATAGAGACCACAAATATCAATGCATAATTCATAGGAGAACTAAATGTAGGTTAAACTCTGACAATAACAGAAATCTACCCGGCTAATAGCCAAAGACGTGGAGCAGGGAAGCACCTTATTAGAGGAAATTTTAATTGAACTACCCGTACACGAGAACGAGAAAACCTAAATTTAAATAATTGAAATACATAGATAGGTAGATTGATTGCCTGCTGTGGGGCTTACTGTCAACACTACTGGCTATCTATATAGCACTCACTTGGCAGAAAGAGATAAAGATAACAGTACAGAGCACATCATATACCAATATACCCCGCCTCTTGTCAGGGGGCAAGTTCTCCACTATAGGAATATAACTCAGAGGTAGGTAGGTAGGTTAGGAGATGTGATAGGTAAATGAATTTTAGGTAAATTAGGAAAAAATATAGTACAGGTGAGTATTGAACTCACATCTTCTGCTAGCCGGGCAGATATTCTCACCACTAAACTACTGTACTCGAGTAGGATAGGATAGGTATTTAGTGGTAGTCTTAGAAAAGGACATTGTGTGTGTGGAAGGAATTGATAGACAGTAGCTGTCTATCTTACAATATTTCAAATCGTGTATCATTCCCAATTATAATAGAGACCACAAATACCAATGCATAATTCATAGGAGAACTAAATGTAAGTTAAACTCTCACAATAACAGAAACCTACCCGGTTAATAGCCAAGGACGTGGAGCAGGGAAGCACCTTATTAGAGGAAATTTTAATTGAACTACCCGTACACGAGAACGAGAAAACCTAAGGCTTAGTTAGTACCCAGTAAAGATAAAGTAATTAATACTTAGGTACTGAATTTCTACAACCAGGTACTGACTTTCTAAAACCATGCACTGACTTTCTACAACCATGCACTGACTTTCTACAACAAGGTACTGAGTTTCTACAACCAGGTACTGACTTTCTAAAACCATGCACTGACTTTTTACAACCATGCACTGACTTTCTACAACCATGCACTGACTTTCTACAACCATGCACTGACTTTCTACAACCATGCACTGACTTTCTACAACCAGGTACTGACTTTCTAAAACCATGCACTGACTTTCTACTACCAGCTACTGACTTTCTAAGACCATGCACTGACTTTCTACTACCAGCTACTGACTTTCTAAAACCATGCACTGACTTTCTACTACCAGCTACTGACTTTCTAAAACCATGCACTGACTTTCTACTACCAGCTACTGACTTTTTACAACCAGGTACTGACTTTCTACAACCATGCACTGACTTTCTGCAACCATGCACTGACTTTCTACAATTCAGTACTGACTTTCTACAACTAGGCAATGCCTTTCTACAACCATGCACTGACTTTCCACAATCTGGTACTGACTTTCTATAACCATGCACTGACTTTCTACAACCAGGTACTGACTTTCTGCACACATGCACTGATTTACTACATATAAATATCAACATAATCAAATATATAACCAAATATCGATTCATCTTTATATAATTCGCACTTTCAGCATAATATATGGCAATCATTATAATGTAATTACATTTATTTGCCATAATTATTAGGAAAATAGAGAATGGTTGTAGAAAGTCAGTGCATTGTTGTAGAAAGTCAGTAGCCTTAGATGCAAGAAATCGGATGTAAAAATTCCCAATACCTTTCAGAAGCAATGTATGTAATGTAACAACAATCTATTAGTGGATGAATACAATCGTAAAACATCATATCAGATTTAATCTTCAGCCTAATTAGCAAAAAATGGAGTTGTTTAGCCATTTAGTACTTCAAAAACCTCATTGGAAATTCAAATAGATAGGTATTCATATTTTCAGCTATTTACATAAACGCAGTGCAGAGAGGGCATTAAAGTTTTCCTCCCCGCTTAATTTATCTCATGTTTAGCCAGAGCAACCGTCAGTTGGCTGTGTCTACTTAGTTCTACCTTAGCGCCACATCCTCCCTCCCTCAGTCAATACTGTCTGTTTTCTGTGTATATAGTAGCTGAATATATTCTGGAGAGGTAATGTTGTGTGAGGAAGATTTGCATAGTAAACCAGGTTTATTTCTTGACTATTGTGGTGGATTTTGTTGAGGTGGAGTTTTTAGGAAGGATGTCAATAAAAATGCCCCTTCTGGCAAATCTAGCCTTCCAATAAACCAACTCATCTGATGTTGCTGTAGTTGATTTCCTTTCCTTCTACTTTCGTGCATCTACAATGCGTATCTAATCGATCGTAGTTCGCTAGACGAACCCAATTACCATGAACTAGCCGGAAAATTATGTATAAGACAGCAAACCTTTAGTCTGACTGACTTCGCCAGATAAGACACATAAACTGATCGAAAGTACGCATTGTAAATATATAGTGGAGACGTTGTAAATATTCTCAGATAAATTCTAAAAGAACTATAGCATCAACTGTAAATCTGGAAAATTATAGGTATACTTTTTAGACTGTTAACTGAAGGAAGGACTCAAATATAAACATTATCCACTTTTCTAGGCATATAGTGTAGGATATAATATCATCTTTACTATGCACATGAATAACTATAGCTAAGTAAATGTTTTCCTCAGAAACAGAAAAGTCAACTACATGTTTCTACGTTCAATTAAATTGCTTAAGCTGAAACGATAAGGAAAGTAATAAGACGCTCTACTATTTTCCCCTTGCTAGACACGAAGCCCAATTCACAGTCATTTTGCACTTATGTAAACTATATAACTTATATGCACCCAAAATTTATAATAAATATTATGGTCTACATCTACAGATACAAAAACACTGCACAACACAAATTACAGCCAAAATCTATAAATAGTAACTGCATTCATGGCACTAAATATATAACGATGCTGTAAAACAATTCCCTCACTTTGACGTTCAAAGAGAGCACTTGTCAAAAATGATTTTTGCATCCACAACTTGAGCAATACATAATGCATACTATATAGTATATACGGCATACAGTGCTTTCTGAAGCTGTAAAAGTAAAACTGCAGTAAAAGAAGAATTCGCTATAAAAGCAAATGAAATGGACCAGATTGATCGTTGAAGATTTCTAGATTGCGCAGATAGATTTGTGCAAGTTTAACTGATATATTCTAAAATGATGTTTTTTCATAATTATATTCAAAAAATTAGGCAATAAGTAAACTTTTATAATCGTACATAAATCATTAATACATATTTACCTACTTACTTATTTTTATTACATGTATTTGGAATACTTACTAAATGCTGGAGAACTAGTAGCTAATGATGCATGTAATTGCAAATAGACTTGTACTAATATGTAATACTAAAATGTAATGACATGTAAGATTGCAATGATTTCACCACTAGTGCAGGATTGCATATGGACGTAAACGTTTCTAACAGGCTGTGTGAAATCCAAGCGAATTATATCATGACAGAAGGAAGTTATCTATGCTGCGGATTTAGCGGCACTAAACTGAGAAAGTCGGTTATACTTGTAGCTTTATGAAGAAAGCGTTTACTGGTTTGAATGTGTAGTCTGAGAAAGATGTGGGATATATACATTTATGAGTGCAGATAAATAGTTGTATGTAGGAGATTACGGAAACATTTTAAAATGTAAATAGGGAGAGGAGATATAGAAGTGAAGGTGGGAGAAAGTACGGCCAATAATTCAGTGCTCGGGAATGGCGGAGAAGGAATGAGTGTAGGTTTACTAGGCTTACTACCGTTAAGCTCATGGTGGTACTGATCTTTTAAGTTGAGAGAAGGAAAAGTTGATGGGAGAAGTATGCGGATTAGAGTCTGCATAGTGTAAGTAGCGTAAGGAGCACTATAAATATAAATACCTACACATGGGTTTGTAGAGATAAATGTAGGTATTTGTATCCTCTATCTCGTCGGAGGTATTTTGCAGGGTTACTAATGTGCAGCAGTTGAATGAGTCTTCTCGTTCCTAGGTAGGCACCTATAACTTTATAATACATTATATGTAGTATTTATTTATTATATCTGTATGTATCTGTAGAGACATACTTGAGTTGGGACCGTTTTGTTGTTTTGTGTAGTGGAATGTTTCTGATCCGCTCATCTTGAGCCTTTTCCCTTTGGGTCTTCGTTAAATATTCCAACAAAAGCGAAAGAAAGTAGACAGCCATATTAAGTGGAAGGAGACTACTGGAGGCGAAGCGTGTGTTTCGTCCGACTTGGCTTAGTGAAAGTCTGAGAAATGTCTACTATTGATAGGAGGTTAGGGTGGGTATACGAATACCACTAATACCTCCTAACTGGTGTAATGTACACTTATTACTTATTAGGCATGTACTACTAGCTCTTCTGTCTCAACTGCATTACTTACTTTTAGTTACTTACTAACCAAGTAAATAGTTGTAATGCTGTGGAGGGTCAGACTGTTTCGGTCGAGTTTTTAGTTGAGAAACGGGAAGTAAGTGTAAATTTGGAGATTGAGAAATTATTAACGAACTCTCAGTCTATAAACTACAGTGAAATGCAACTTAGTTGTAACAAGGAAATTCCAAATTGGAGAAATTGGCCTCGGTGGAATTTGGACAGGGAAGACGTGTTAGAAGTGAGGCAGAAGACTGCACGGATTGTGTACGCATTGTTCAATAATTCAGGAAAGTGTGAAGATGCTAGGGCTCAACAGTGAGAATTTCCAGAAAACAAATTGGTGCAATGAGAGTCATAAATCCTTGAGGTATACATACAAAGAAAATTTATCTGGAATGTATACTCAATGTATATGACTGGATAACATTGGTAAGTACATTGTATTAAATTAGGATCGGGCAAAACAAAACTTGATCCTCCTCAATACTGCATCCCTCTCCCTCCCTACCAAAGTAAATAGTATCTACCTACTGTGTCGGTGCTGTGGCTAGTCTGCCTGGTCGGTTGTGTCTGTCTGTCGTTATCTGTGGAAGAAACTCTTCCTCTAATCCAATAATATAAGATAAGCCAAAGGCCAACGGTCAAACAGAAACTTTCATCCCAAAATAAAACGGATTGAAAAGGAGAATCTGGGCTGAGTTGAGGTGACTTAGTATAGCTTATTGCTCTTAGACTCCTCGATTTGTCTTCCTCCATATAATATCCTTGCATTGCATTACATTCCAGTCCACTGCAACGAAATACAATGCAATGGAATAGATAACAGAAAAGAGAACACAAGCTCAGGATTGAATGGGATTCATTTGATAGTAATCCAATCGTCGCTATTGATTGCGAACCCTTAATTTCCATTTTCTCCTCCAACCTACATTCCCATTCAAAACATATTGCACTCTCACTCGTAAAACTCTTCTTTATTCCAGACACTTTCTCCAGTAATGAAATGCAACCGATTTCCCAACGCAACACTCGCCACTTCGACTCATGTCTACAGACTTAGGCACTGAGGTATTTATGTTGCATTATCTCCATCGCTCCACCATCTCCTTTTATTTCCGTTTCTCCACAAGTACATACAGATTCCACAAAATAAGACTTGCTCAAACTACAACTAACCTAAGCCTCTCTAATAGTCCCCTCTACGCCTAATTTCTATCTGTCACTATCCTTTACTCCTCTCCTCTCTCTGACAAAAGAGACACTCCAATTTTCATCTGCAATTACATAAAAATGTATACATACACCAACTAACTCCAACTACTACGACTCCCTTTTTATCCCTCTACACTATTACATCCCCTTAATTATCCTTACTCTCAACTCCCTCTGAATAACTTGATACTATCAAATAATCTCTACATTCCATTTATATTTATGCTATTTTAACCTATAAGCCCCACTTCTAATCTTTATTTCACTTTTATTTTCAGCCCAATTCAGCTACTCAAATAAGGATCCCACTTCACATTGCCATGCAGTACAGATGCAATTAAATCAAATACTTTTATAATTCAACCTTTTGAAAATCATTTTCAAAAATGTGGACCTACACCAACGTCAATGGATATCTCAAAAACTAAGCGCCAGTAAAACCGTCCTCTATATTCTTCTAGATATTGCCCGAAAGCAAAAACTGTCTTCCAATTAGAATATTAGTATTATGAACCTTGTATTGGTAATGACTTCCATTTAATTGTATTTAGAAAGGCATTCAATTTCAATTATTAATTATACCGGTTGTAACGGTTTCAATACATGTTGATGAAAAATGTTGTATAATTGTATTATTGAAAAAACAGAAACAAATCAAAAATAATTGCG
>JABASH010002233.1:0-21197 GCA_019776445.1 Tomocerus maximus
TTTTACAACTCAAACACTCGCCTTAAACAGCCATCGGCCTGGATTCGAACTGGCAGTGGTAGTGCACATTGATATGTCTGACGACGGTGCATACCACCAGATCAGCTTGGCTGGGTTCCTAAAGTTCATACTTTCCCAATGCCATATATTAACCAAATCGGTTTTAATTATTTTAGAGACTTCTATTAAACAGCAACTATGAGTGGCTTTTCGATTGAATTGACAAATCAATTTAGTTTTCAATGTCTTTAATATTTGTGAATACTGAGACAATCTTCAGCTGATATTGTTTGAAAAACCTGCACTGCTCACTGCACGTAGTTTTAGGAGTCCTTTAGGAGTAAAGTCTTTTAGGAGTAATTCCCTCGTAGGCGTAGGAGTCCTTCCATGTAACCCAGCACATATAGCGGTTTCACATTTATTTTATAATAGAAACATACAATAAGCATAGTATTATTCCATTTTGATAATTATAATTTTATATTTTTAAAACACGTTTATTTATGGATTTTCCTGCTAATAGCAAGGGTTATGAGATAATAGTATGTAGTATAATGAAATATGAATGGTATCAACACCATACCACCCGTGATACAGAACCATCTCTATGACAATACCACCCGGCAACTCTATCGTATCGGGTGGTAGTGTAACCGGGTGCTAGTGTCCCGGGTGGTATTGTCATAGGGGTGGTATTGTAATACGGGTAGTAGTGTCGCCGGGTGGTAGTTTCGCCGTGTAGTATTTTCATAGGGGTGGTTTTGTAACACGGGTGGTAGTGTCGTCGGGTGGTATTGTCATAGGTGTGGTCTTGTAACACGGGTAGTAGTGTTACCGGATGTTATTGTCATAGGGGTGGTTTTGTAACACGGGTGGTAGGGTCGCCGGGTGGTATTGTCATAAGGGTGGTTTTGTAACACGGGTGGTATTGTTATAGGGATGGTGTTGTAACACGGGTGGTATGTAGTAGCATGTATGAATGGAGGACTGAGTTGTAGAGGGAGGGTGTTATAGACGAGGGTCGGGCAATGCTCGAGGTGAGATGAGATGAGAAGAGGGAAAGTGAGTCGGAGTGCGAGAGGGAGACGTGGATGGAGCAGGACCATTCGACTTTCACTATAAAAGACTTGGACTGCACTAAAATTTCTCTGCGTTCTCTGGGTTCAGTCCTTTCTTCCACTCTCTGGCACTCGCCTGCCTTCAGCAGACTCTTCTTTCTATTGCTCCCTCTTTTCCTTGGCTTCTTTCGTCTGGAGTCTGGGTGAATCAGAAAAGTTAGCAACTCGTGTACATGCCGCCACTGCATACATTGCATGGGATTTGTGCTCCGAGTCTCCAAGCGAATCTTAGAGATATAGGAACATTATAGCAGAGCTACATCCTATGACTCCAGCTTTGGGCGAGCAATATTTGCCGAGCCGTTGATTGTGTGAGCAGAAAGAACTTGTCTACGGACAAGGACACTGCACTTGCACTGGATCGTTGTCAGTGACTTGACTTAAGGTCTCCGCAGCTGCCTCTTATTATTTCTCCTTGGTCTGCTCTTATCCTCTCGTTTCGCTTCAAGGCAAAAGCTCGCTCTCTCAACAATAAACACCAATTAAGTTTTGATAAGCTACTAAAACTAAAAATATTCTCAATTTACGTTGGAAAGTTCTCTAGTAGATTACACTCTTTTAGTAGTAAGCAGCACTCTGCTTTCTCCGAGTTTCTACCCATGCAAATGTACAAACACAAAAACTCTCGTCATTCCATCAAAGAACAAAATAAATATAATCAAGCTACTACTATTACTGCTACACTGTCCAGAGACTCGAAAGAAACTCAATAACGCTTGCTATTTATACACAGATGAACTATACTTATATACATACTCAACTGACTACTACATACTTATACCATTCCAAGAGAAGAGGACTCACTACCAAGATTAACCAGGAAAAGAGGACACGGTAAATAAAGATACCCACTGAAATAGCTATACAACTACTACATACGTTCCAATGTTCCATAAGACTACCTATCTGTAACTCACTAAACATCTGTAGATAATTATATACTATGTAAACATTCTCCACTGCTCAACTCAATATCACTGCCCTGCTCAATTCTGAGAAGTAAGCAACAAAATCTTTACTTTCTCTGTAGTAACAATTAGATTTTAGTGTAAGCTTCGTGCACTAATAATTAGTATAATTAGTACTGTGTTTTTATTCCAACATTCGCTATGCTTGTTAGCAATATGTCTCTTAAGATTATTTAAGGGATTGTGAAATACATGATCCCATATGCTAAACTTTGGATGTGAATATTAAAGGTATAAGTAGTTAGAACTAAGCATTTCCCATATATGGGAAAATGTCACCACTAATCTTATAATTAACCACTGAAGGCTATTATATTTAAGATGTGCATAATTTTACATCTCCTAAGGGTGCCACTCTGGTTTATTCATTAAAGTTCTCAGAAACTGTTGAAAGTCCTCCGTAGGCCTTGTAGTACATTCAACAAAATATAATTATAGCATTCGGCACATAGGAGTCAGTGTACTTGGTTGATTCTGTATGTCTTCTGACCCGATCAACTTTAGCGAGACTCTCTGGTTGACAGATTTGTTTTATATCTTAAGCACTTTTGGCATAATAACAAAGTTCTCACAAGTTTCTACATTCTCCTCAATATGGTTAACTTATATGTGTGTAAATGTTCTCTTAGGAAGCATCTGGTTCTATTTTACTGCTGCTATTTTATTCGATTGAAATCTGAGCTAACGGCAATAAGCAGTCAGAGAGATTTACTTATCACACCAGAGAAATACAAGGGAGAATTTAACTGGAAAATCTATTTCTGAAAGCCCAGCTGGACTATCTCTGGATATCTAGGCACTTTTAGCTATATAAGTCTGCTCTCTATTAACTCCGTCGGCTCTACTATGAGTTGCATAGGCCAATCGTTAAAATGAAAGTACCTAATGCTGAACTGAATGCTTCTCTGAGTGAAAGAGAAGTGAGAACTCTGGCAAATTCTGACTTGTGTACTTTACATGCATTGTACCAACTAAAGTACATGACATGTGGGTCTGCAAATTCATTCCAAATTGGATTAAATACTTAATTGAATTCGTCTCGGTCTGGTTGATTAATGTAATCAAAGTTAGTCAGCTCAAGTTTCAAAAATATAAACAGCCAAACCTACAAATTAGATTTACTCTTAATGTATTTACTAAACTACATCTTATAGCTATTTCAGACCACCGCTTCCAACACTTTGGACAAGAAAGGGACTGTTAATAGGGGTATATAGTGCTTGCAAACACCTAATGAAAAGTTATTATTGATAATGTAATCAGTGCTACGGCTTCTGTGTTGATGTCTAAATAGGTATGCCCATTTCTATGTAGGTGCTTTACATTTATATGACTATTGCTGAGGGAATGCTGCTGCGTAATATGGTGATATCACAACAAAGAGAAGTTGGATAATTAGACTAGAATCGTGAGCATTCAAAATTAGAACTATACCTACCAAAAGAACCAATCTTTAATGCGATGTCTGCAATTGTCTGGGAATGTTGTGTGTATGGCACAATAATTATAAATACAGCCAACAGCTAAAAGCTTATTGCATTCTCATTCCATTTACTTCCCTGATATTTTGACGAATTAACAAATTGTCAAAACATGGGCAGTTATGGAGGACAAAAGGAAATGCTCCAAAATCAATTATCAGTCTATGGTTTCTATAGTACAAATATGAACAGGGAAACTATTCAATAAAAAGAGATGAAAGGGACTTCATATAGCTTGTTTGGTAATAGCAAATGTATTTTTGGCAATATATTGGGCTTCCGAGTACCCTTTTGAAATAAATTAGTACCTACATACTCTTTTGAATTGATCTACCATGTAACGTGAAACCGTTTTCATGCAACTGTAGTTCAATAGAATAGCCATTAGTCATTCTCTTGAAAAAATGTGGTAATTACAATAGCATTATTATGTCGCTGTCTTTTGCGTTGTAAATCCGTTCTAAAGCCTAATGAATTGATAAAAATCTTGCCATAAAATTGTCATTTAGAAAGATACGTGCAGAAATCGATTGTCCGGTTGTAGCCAATTCAAATTCATATAAATAGTCTGAATTCTATTATATTTATTGAAGATAAAATTAAGTATTTGATGACGGCAGTAAAATAAAGTAGCAGTCGTGATCTGCTCAGTTGTGCTATTTTGACTTTCCGATATTATCTGTCTTATTTCAATTGTGCTTTTAGCTATTTACGATATTGTTGTGTTAACATTTTGTATTTCTCTGTTATTGAATGGCTACTGTAGATAGTGGTGGCATAAGACATCGTAAATAGCCAAGACGGCTATAGATATTGAATCCAGTTGATGTTGAAATGACGTTAATTTAAAAATTAGAAATAATAGGCAGAAATGTTGAATTGTAATGATGAAAGGACTAAGTCAGAGACAATGAAGCAACAAGATTTGTTGGGGGTAAGGGACAGTGTTTGGGTAGATTTGCTTTTGTTTGGTTCAGGTTGGTGATAGTCGAGCGTGTTGGTTCGATATTAACCGTTGAGTCGTTTTTCTAGTTATGGAGTGCCCTGATCATTTGATTTGATAAGGTAATTTTATTGTCACAAAACATTACTCGCTGATTGCTCTCTAATATTTCCCGTTCTCGCCTTCGTTTCTCTCTTTTATCTTGTCTCTTGTTAAATAATTGAGCATCACGCTACGCTTTGTCTTTACTTGAAAGACTTCAAACAAACGTAAAAAGAGTCCGTCACGGTGCGTAGAACAGTGCAAGGCGAAAACCAGTATAATGCATACCTATCGGTGTTCATGTTTTCATTCATTCAATTTACATCCATCAAAATACATGTCGGTAGTCGTAGGGCTGACAGTCAAGTATGTAGTAATAGACTGTAATAATGTATCTGCAACATAGTATTTAGGTTTTTATGTGATTTCTTGGCTACCTGTACTTCGTTGAAAAGGAGGCATGTAATACTAATAGCAGTAACAATAGGTACATGCCAAAGCCAATCCAATTTGTAGTCATTATCCATGGGCATAACATGTCACGACATGCAACCTCTAACGTGCAACTCCAACGTGTTTTATTGATACTTTTACTAGCTCATATGGACAGCTAAATACATACTTACGATGAATACTACATCAAAGATTTTGTAAATGTAAACGCTCCATTGATGACGTCTTGACTGACACTCCATTCATGTTGTTCTTATTTTCCTTAAATTGGATTCTTCCAAGCTGTAGGTTTTCAGTTGGCGTATTTTTTATTAGGTTACTTGCAAAAACAATTGCGTAATACTGTCAATATCAAAAACTACGAACATTTTCTGATGCAAGAAAGGGATTTTTTCGTAATTAGGAAAAGAGAACCGCAATTTCCATTTCATCATTATCCGTAAAGAATGCTAAAACTTTTCCAAAGGCGATATCTCAAACTATTTTCATAGTTAAGCTACTTAAAAACATTCTTGCCCAATTCTACAGAATTTCCTAATGAAATATTATATTAACTGAATGGTACTCATTTTAAAATTGATACCTACCTTTAATGCTCAGCTAAGGTTATGACAGGTTACGAGGATATTAATGTTTCCACCTACTAGGTGCATTAACCCTGTTACGAATTAATTGCAGCAACAGTTTTACAAACTAATTTGTTTAGCATTGTGCCGGATGTTAATTATTTCCCGTTATTAACTGCTTTTATTAAGTAGGCATTGTAAAAATGCAAAGTAGAAATGCAGAAAATAGTTTTATTCGTGTGACACTTGGGTTTAGTAGATGTTTGACTGTTTGAGTTATTGAAATTATTTATAATTCATTGTCACGGGGTATCTAAGGCATGGGAAATATCTAATTGAGCATATAGCACCGTTAATGTGTTATTTAATTGTCAGTTGAGGAATTGGCGTACATGGTGAACATGGACAAGCGTAAAGGAACCACCACCTTAGAGACCATAGCCCGCCATATTAATCATTAGTGTCTAAATAGGGCTTTGCTATTGTGAATAATAATTAGGTGAACCGTGTGAAATGCGAATCTGTTCCATTGTGTTAAATAAGTGTTCGTATGGACATGTGCATGAGATATGGATCTGCAATTGGAAGACAAAACAAAGTGTGGGCCCAACTACATGGAGTACATTAGCATATTAGCAGTGTTTTCTTTGTAAAGGCATTTGAGTTAGGTATGGTTTCATGTTCATTGAACTGAAAGACAAATCTGAGATCTGTCTATCAACAACATTTAGTTCACTCAATTTATTTTATTCATTACCTCGAAGACACATGCTTGGAAACCTGCAGATTACCTTATTAAAGGCAAACTACGTCGCCATTGCAATCGCAGGAGCTAAAAGGCCAACGAAAGGAATTGAAATTGACACAATTGACTATCTGAATGGATATTCATTTCAAATTTCTTTCGTGCTCAGTCTCACTAGATCAGCATAAAAAAGCCATTATGAAGAATATTTTAGTGATTGTTTGTGTTTATTGGGAATTGGGTGTGTGAAAGGTTCAGTTGTGTTCTGATGTTGATAGCATTGCTTATTGTGGTCTAATTGTCTCAGGTCTTGATATGGAAACTCGCTAGATAGATATCTGATCGAAGGAGAGCTAATAGTAGAGATTATCGCGTTGTCGCATTAACCAAGACTAAACTAGGTAGACAACAATAATAAGATAGATAAGGACAGAAGTAGTGATGTGATGTGATCGTGAGGTTGTTGGGTTAGTCGACAGACAGGCAGACAAACATTTGACTGGGATAATTGAGCCAAGTAAAATCAAGCAAGGTTGACTGACAAAACGTGGTTTCCTTTCGATTCGGTTAACTTGGCGAAGGAACTTCACAGACTCCACGGAGTATATTCCATTTCCCTGCATAATTGATTTTGATCATGTCATCATCATTCTCATCCTCTGTCTCTAATGCAACTGCTCTTTATGCCTTTCCAGTTATTTCTACTGTTACTCTCATGCTAAATGCTTTTTACTCTATCGCTATTTATAATGCAGCACAAGAGATAGCTCGGGTTGTCCTTGCGCTCTATCTCAACTGACTACATATATTTCTATCGCATTATGCCGTGTGTATTGATATGGTGCACTTAGTCAGCTACAGATAACAAGCCTTGGTTGATGTGATAGAAAACTTTTCATCTTTCTACTGCTGGGGAGAAGAAATGGCTCTTGACTAGATTTACAATAATTTATCTCTTCGTCTTCGTATAGCTACACTAATGTTATATGATATAATAAACTACTGTCTGTATTTCTTGGAAATAATGCGAAGGTGAAGATGAAAAAATCGAATTGAGAGAGATTGGGAGACGGATGTGCACTGGTGAGTGAGATGTAAAAGAAGAGATGTGAATTGATTTAGTAAAAAGGGCTCGGCTGGAGCTCACTGGACTGCACTACATTACAAAGTCACGGCTCCTCTCTATACTTACTTAGAAAATAATAATATAAGACGGAATAGGCAGGTCGCTCTCTCTCTATCACCTCACGTTGATTTATTTCTCAGCAGTAAGTAATGGAGAGTCAAAGTTGATCTAATGTAACGTAAGTAATGTAATATTATAGTTATACATTTGCACTCACGTCTCTGGCCTACTACTTATACTTAAATACGTGTGTGTAGGCTGCATTTTTCTGGGCATGTACTCCTCTGGCGTATACTTAGTACAAATACGGTGAATGCGATGTAGCGTAGGTAAAGGTAGAACTGTAAATTATATTATACAACTACAAACAGTCAGAGACAACGTGCTTCAGATTATATTTTCTAATGCCAGTTAGAGTCAAGTTCCTACGAATCCTGCAGAGATGCTGATATTTTGTAACCAGAGTAGATATATGAAATCAAGAGATAGGAGTAAGTATATGTCTTAGTAAGTACCACAAGATGTGTTCACTAATAGAGTCCCTCTATTATTGAACGCGTATCAAGTGTGGGTGTGGGCCTTGCCTTGTCACGTCCTTTTGACACGCTCAGGTAGAATTAAAATACGAGAAAAAAGTGGAGAGGACGTACATACACATGCATTCTTCTTACTCCGGCGGTCCGGATAGCCTTGTTCAAACCAACGACTCACTCAAGTTCAGAAAATGTATACTCAACAGTCATGGCAAGAATGGCAGTAAAAAACAAAGAGCGAAGTATCAAGGTCCACTTATATTTACAAGACAATTTTAGCAAAATGACGATTACTTTGTCAGAAACTGGCAGAGGAATTATCTGCCCACGTTTGTTTTTCTACATAATTAAATTTACAGCACGTAATTCTTGAGATTGATCATAAAACTCTTTATTTTCCTTTTCTGACGCCTTAGCATTTAATTAAACGAGGTAATGCAAATAGTAATGCTACTAAAGCAGCAAACAAAATGCTACCAATATAGAAACTTAATTAGTTAGCAGTTGCTACGAAAACAAAAGCTAGTAGCCTGCACGGACACTAATAATAAAACCTCTTTGCACTGACCGAAGCAGATAGGTAGGTTTGGTACAAAAAAGTATTCGCTACTACCAAGTATATAGAGTGGAACTGTACCTAGCCAGTAATACAGGAATAAATGATGATGAGACTTGACACTTCTGCTGGACAACAAATGGGGAAAAGATTAGAGCTATGTTTGATTGATGAGGGAGTATTGGGTGTATCTGTAATGTGGGTATTTTTGATTTATTTTTGCAGGTTCCTGTGAGTGATGACTACGTGGAGCCGCTGGATCAATTGCAAGTGGTGAATTCAGAAGAGTGCGAGGAAGTGGATGAAGGTGAAGAGGAGCCGTCGTACCATGAGATCCTGGAGAGCTACAATGCTCCTTACTACTACTCGGACACAATAAAGGAAGAGCCGACCTACTGCTCCCCATGCCCGTCAGTTCGGAAGAGTTGTCGGAGTCGCAGTCGGAGTAGTACCCGGAGGAGTCGTAGTGGGACCCCTATGGCTCGCAAGCGCTATGAAACAGCCTTTCTGCCGTCAACAAGTCACCCAAGTCAGTCTCCGGATGTGGATTCCTTGCTCCTGGCCATCGAGTCGAGTTGCTTAGACGAAGATGAGCGGCGTCAAGGGTTTCTGAAGACGTCTCTGATCATCCCGTGTCCAGTAGTGTCCAGCACCTCCACGACGACCATCTACCACACGACGAGTGGAAGCCAGACCAGTAGCGGCAGTCTGAGCAGCAGCAGCAGCACTAAAAACAGAACAGATCCATCCATATTGTTTTGCCAGCCGATTGTGCACTGTCACAACGCCACGAGTAGCAGCAGTAGTTCCAGCAGCAATCAGAACAGTCCAAGACTTACGGGTCCGCCGAAGACAATGCCATTATCCGAGCCGTTGCCGCTGAAACGCTACGCCAACAACATCCCCGCCCCTTGCGACAAGCGGTTGATGATGATGCTGAAGGACAACTCCGTCAGCTCCCTCGAGTCCATCGACTCCGCCAAGAGCGAGGACCTCCAGCCCCTCTCCCTCTCTAGATTCACCAACGCCAATCACAGCACTTCCAGTCACAGCTCCAGAGGACAGGCCAAGTGCAAACTCCTGTCCCCCATCTCCGACAAGAGCCCCCTCGAGCCCACCACCCTCATGCACACGCTCGACGCCAAGGACATCCACGGCTCCTCTGTGCCCAACCAGTGGACCAAGATGAGTCTCATGAGTGCCGCCGAACTGACGAACGTGCCCTGGGAAATGCCCAAACTCCGGAGGAAACTGGCCCTCCTGGCCGATTCGGGCATTTCTTTGGATTTCCCGGGACACCGCGACTCGGAGGGGAATAGCTACGGCGGGGCGCGAGAGGCGGACTCGTTTTCTTTCCAAGGGGGAGGGCATCATGGTGCTGACCCGGGGTGTTACTCCACCCCCGCGCAGGGACGAGGCCAGCTCGAACTCAGACTCCACTCCGACTCCGAGTTCCAAGACTCCAAATACGCCAGTCTCAATGTCAATTTCGACTGCGACGAAGAAAATGAGGGGCAGCACGAGGAACTGGACCAGGACTGTGAGCTCGACGCTTTGGCCGCGGCATCCCACCATTTCCATGGTCGGCCAGATCAGGGCAAAAATCAGGAGCTTCCATGCACTTCCTCATCCATTGCTAATCACTATCTAGGTTCGTCTAATCAACTCGCCAGGGTCCAGCTCCCAAGACCCGATCGCTGTCGCATGAAACTCGACTTCAGTGCTACTAGCCAGTTCCACTATGAAATCGACCCCACTGTCGAGCTAGAGACTCAGGACTGGTTCCATGGAGCCATCACCCGTTCTGAGGCAGAGACTATTCTAAGGGCCACCAAAGAAGGATCCTTCCTTGTCAGAAACTGTGAAAGCTCAGCGTTTAATCGATACTCCCTCAGTCTTAAGTAAGTATCTTCAGATTTAATCCACTTAATTCGAATTTCATTTCATGAGAGTTATGTTGGCATACTATAAAATTCATGATCCGAATAATGATTTCGCAAAAGATCAGATATGCCAATCTTTGCAATTTAGTGAGTCGGCGAATATTCACGAAAATTTTCATGCTGTACAAATACCTGGCATTCGCATCATCCCAAATGTTTAAAGCTCTTTTCCTGATAAATGCGGTTCACATAGATATATCTTTTAGCCTATTGATTTCTTCTAAAATAGAAAATGAGACTAGGATAGTGCATCTAGGGTATTCAAAATGTTAGGAGTCGCCTTAAAATGCAAGATAATGATAAATATACATTAGCAGTATGACCATACTGTCTGTCTGGCATTTTCGAACATGAAGATATGTACACCGTCATTTTGTGCAGCTCACTTTCACTGAGAATGTATTATCCTACAGGATCTGCATTAGTAGGATTAAATGCTGAAATATAATTACGTAGTATTAAAGTGAATTCAACTCCCTATTAAATACATAGCATCTAATAACGTATATTTAGTAGTGTAAGTCATGAAAGTTGTCTGCGCACTAAACCGTTCAAATTCAGGTTTTAAGATGCAGTGAAAGGCTTTGTGAGAAAAGTCAGAAGAGAATTGTGAAACCAGGAAACAATTCAGCTGGTGAATCAGGTAGGAGATCTGGTATATATAGAGCAAGAGACTGCTCTTCTAAAATTAGTTTACTAATTACATTCTCTGCCTTTCCTTTCCTATCCGTCAATTAAGTCTAATTACTCTCATAGAACTCCATCCAGGCAAATAAACGATTAAATCCCTAATCGCCATTCATTTACTTTAGCTCCCTCTCATGAATTAAATGGATAGTTTCCCATCGTTTGCGTTTTATACGTGCACTTTGTATAGTTTTGTCACTTCGTCTGCAAACAGGAAAAAGTTTTTGTCACTTTCGCTCACAGTCAGTCGTCCGAGTAAATTTCTCTCTTTCGTCACCACAAAAGTCGAGATGAAGAATATCCGAGCATTTTGCTAACTCAACTCTATTCTCGGGTGCTAATGTGTATATGCCCAGAGTCAGGGATACTTTACTAGTACACTAGGAAATTAAGGCAGTTGACGTATTACCCGGACTGCTACGGGCATCGGCACTCTCTCTTATTATCATCATGTCCTCCGTTCCTGACTTACTACATGACTCCCATGTTCACATGTTCGGAGATAGGTTCTGATAATACTTATAACTGCTGCTGTTGATATAGATATGTTAACAGTGAACAGAGACTTATGGCGCACATTTATAGGTGGAAATAGCCGACGGGTCATTTAATAACTTCTTTCTTTGTCTAGCTCATCAAAGGGTTTTCGGAGAAAGCAGGATGATGTGGTTACATGGAGCAGTACCACAATCAATTACAACCTCTATTCTGATACCCCGTTGAGCTCTGTTAGTGTTTTGGAGTCATGTACACTTTTCAGACAAGAAAATCTATTAATATTTAGTTTACTGTACATCTTAGGGGGCTCCTCTAAACTCTACAGATACGAAGTGATATCAAAGATTACGCAGACGATTTGAACCGTCTGCGTTGTGTTCTGTGGGTAGTTTGTCCTTAAGTCGTAGTTGATCTCAGTTTACGTTTATTCACTAAGATTCCTTATTATTTAGTTTCCTTCTGCATTTCTGCCCATTTTGTTGACGTCGACAAAGGAACATGCGTAAGTAATGTAACTCCAGGAATTGATCTACTAAACTCAATCCTTTATCTATAATAGGATGTTCTGCAGAAGAAACTTTGATCGTGTGATTATTTTCTTATTCAAAGCTTTAATAACAGGCTTAATCTTCCAATGATAGGGGTATGAGTTTTCAAGCGACTGATATTTCCTTAAACTTTGTAAATGTAGGTAAGAGCAAAGCAAAAGAGATTAAAACATTGATTGCATTATCTCTACAATCCATATTATACAACATCAGCATAGCATCTATAGATTTTGTTTTGCTATATCTATGCGATATAATTGTTCACTCCTAGCTTTGCATGTTTCTACGATATTAGTGGGTATTCCTAGACGAAAATGATACTTCATGCAGGAAAATAATATTACAAAATGTATTTTGGGGAGATGGGAGAAAATGTAGGAAGACATTTATTAAATACTGATAATAATATCCAACTATATTTAAGACTGACTCAGTGTTAGACTACAACTTTTATGTACCTGATGCACTATTGAGTATAATACTGTCCATATAGCAAGAAAATCAGAAAATGAATTGATTTGCAGTGAGCGTTTATCTTTACTGTCAAATTTCAGGAGAGTGGATTGGAAAATCTGAGAATCTTCTGTGATCGAACACAACATGAATGAATATTTTATGACACTTAGAGTCAATTTGAAACACTTACAGCAAAGGTTTAATTATAAATACATCGTCTATATTTATACTAAATATACTTATGATACCCTTAATATGTACAGCACAATAAAGGGCCTATAATATGATGCTCCACTAAATTTTTCATAGTTGATGGAAGACGAATAAAAGCAGCAATGACGTCGATAGTAATAATATATCAGTAGCATTAACCTGTCGGGGAATTTCCTTCTCCTTTTCATTACATGGCAGAAATTCTTAGCCTGTGACCTGTGATACCTTGCTTTAATACACTTAAGTATTTACAATCAAATATTCATTCACTGTTCAAAATTATTGGCATAAGGGTAGCGCAGTTTCAAGTATATAAAATGAGATTAACTGTTTAAACAATTACTTAACTGCTGGAATTTTATTAAAATTTAGTAGTTTAAAATGTGACACATTATTTACTACAAAAAAATGTTCAGAAAAAATCAGGTTTATATTGTAAAATATTCTATTTTTACTTGGGTACCAATATTGTCAGAGATAATATGTTTCTGTATACCGTTCCTCAAAAAATGAAGTAATTAGTTCGCCCCACCAATTCCAAATGGAAATAAGTCTATATAAAACGTTAGGCCAAAGAATCATTTTATTGGTCCATTACGATGATTTATTTGCTTTTCTGAAACATTTTAATTTTGGACTTAGTCCTCGTTGAAATTAAGTTGTACAGCCAACTAATTTCATTTGGAATAGAGCGATATTTTTAGCACCCAAAGAATTTGTTGGACTTGGATCATTGGATCTGTTTTTGGTAAAGCATGAAAAGATGGGCAAGTGATCGAGTACATAAGAGTTAACTGTACAGAAGGACGGGGCTTTATAAGTAAACGTATAATACGGATGTAATAATATAGTTGCACACAAGTACTACACATTGTATAGCAGTCTCGGAGTCTTAAGATGTGTACAGATCGAAGGTCTCTTGACATTGTGTGTCGAAAAGTTAGCGTGCATGTCCACTCTGGAAGATGTACACAGAGAATTGTGGTAACACCATTCCAGTCCAACCAATTCGGTGAGTCAAAGCAGACGAGTGCCAAGTGAAGGCAGGTCCAAATGTAGTAAGAGTCAATAATCCGTCACCGTAGTGAACAGAGAAAATTAGACCAAGTGCAGTGGACTGGAGTCGAGGAGCTGAATTTACACGGAACGAAACTTAACTTGTCTTAGAAGATAGAAATTATGTTGTAGTTCAATATGCTCAATGAAACGAAGTAAATAGATTGTATATACTGAAGATATATCTTGGTCCGCTGAAAGTATATTATGTAACATGTAAGTAGGTGGATACTTATTAATAGTTACTAACCGGGCATTATACAGTGAAAACCTTCTTGGAGTAAAGGAAACAAACCTAGGGATGTGTGTGTACATTTCTTTTTGTTTTCGTGCCATCACCTAAAGCCCCACTACACACGAGAAAGCTTTTATTTATTTATTTATCTTGTCGGAAAGTTTTCGACGCCAATCCAATTTTCATCAGCAGTCTTCGCTTGTTACAAGTTTATTTTCTCTTGCCCACTCAAAATTGCGAATAAAAATAGCAATAAATGTCTACCACATTTTACTCCGTTGACCATTTATTTATTGTATTAGATGTATTTCTAACTTAAGTGGTTTGACGAGTTTGACCCTGTAATAAAAAAGTTTTCTAGTCAGTTTTTCAACCATTTTCTATTTATTTAATGTATCTATATTTACAAGTTTTATCGATTTTGTAATTATGACCAGAAACTATAGGTAAAAACCAATTCTGTAATTTTTATATAATGGGTAAGCGAACTTGTTTTCTTTACATTTCAGTGTCCATTTAGACTAAATATTTTTGAGGAAATATTTTATAGTCTTAGGGCACAATTGTCTTAGGTTTCATTTTCAGATCATATTCAAAATTTGTGAATTATTTAAGGCATTAAGTGCATTGTTTCTAGCCAGAATATCTTCTGGTAACTAAGCAGTAGTTGAAGGTTCTTTTCCCATCACTGTTTAGTTTCGCTTCAAATCATCATTGACTCCTGTAGATGATTAAGAGAATTAGTTATGTACAAAAGGAAGATCATTCAGCAATGCATTGCAGGCATGTTTTTTAAAAAAAATTGAAATGCCGACTGAAGATTATATCGCCAAGAATCTGAGACGGACAAAATTTACAGTGCAACCGAAACTTTATGAAAAAATGAGAAATTCTCCAGGAATTCGTGTCTCACTAATGAGATGAGAGTGGTTTCTATTTCCCTACTTCATTTCATTCCAGCGAAGAAGAAACTGAGTCAGTAACCATAAATTTCAGTATCTAGGTATGTAAGCAATTGTGTAGATAGGGGCAGTACGAACCGACTTTAACACATGCCAAATAGAATGGCACACTTTGGATCATGCTACCATGTTTTACATTTTAATTTAATTTTAAAGACGCTAAATTGTAAGTGCAATTACATTTTCTGAGTCACATCCAAGAATTATTACTTATTTTAAGTTAATTAGATCCCTATGGTACTTATATATACTACGAAATGCGAACATACCATACATGCTGTGTCACGTTTCAGTTACCGAGTGACTATTTATCATTATCATTATGCAATGCAAACTGTCTTACAGTATACCTAATACTTATTATACGAACGAGTGGAAGAAACTAGGGCACTTCATGAAGAAAAGCATTTGAAATAAACTTTTAAATAAACCAAAATTACGCCATATTTTACCCACAAATTCTGTATCTGTAGTAATTCTGGGTAAAGTTGCATAGACACTTAAATCTTTCGGAATTTTTAAAAGTTGAACAAATCAATGTATCGTAATTAATGGACTCCAGTTTTCAGATATTAAAATTTTGTCTCTACATTTTTCATCTAATTTATTCAATACTATGAAAAATACAATTGCAAAATTGCAAACCTCGCGCACTAAAAAATATGACAATCTTAACCAGTATCATATTAGATAGAAGTGGGTTTTGGGGGACTGAGTATTCATGTAGAAAGATTTAATATTAAAAACATTAGGTTCTATTTGTCGAAAACAATTCAAAAATCGGCTAAAATTTACATACATAATCGCGATTTTTTGGTGTTCTGAGAAAAATATCTTTTTTTCTTCTTGGATTTCGGGAGGGCTTCAGCCACCAAAGACCCCCCTCGATACAGCCTTGTTCTTAACTTCAACAGTTTCATATGTGTGGTGCATAACAATATTATGCAGCAAGTTTAGTTTATTATTCCTGATGGTTCTAGTTCATTGTTGTCGCCTACGATGAAAATTCATGTGCTGATGTATTACCATATAAATTGTAATAGTGCAGTGTCTGCACGCAAAGGCTGACTGAATGACAAGCTCGTGTCTCATTTCATGTCATGGTGGCCTGGCTCTGGCTACATCAACACAATTACATGTCTTGACTTTACATCTGGCTGGATATTGCTGATTGCGAATTATAGTGTAGCCTTTCGCGGCATTACATCGGCGTGTTATATTATTATAATAAAATATTTTTGCACTTTGCAATAACCACTAAAAGAGTAGCACTCACTTGATACCACACATGGCTGTGGCAATCTGAAAAAACATAGATGGCTATCTTTGATGAGACTCAATGAATGGAAACGATGACGACATTATTCTGACATCCTTTGTTCCTTGTGTCCCTACACACTCAACAAGATATTATTCAAATTTTTATATTTACTTACCACTCAGTTTTCAGCTACATTATCTGCCAGGCAAAATAAAATTTAATCAAGTTGTGGTAGGCACATTTTGATCAGCGCTCATTGCTATTTCATTCTTTAATTGCTTCGTGGCTAAATGTATTGGCGTATGTTTTATGATTCAGGCAAAACGTTATTGAAAAGGTTAAGTGATATTATGGTGCTGTAAAATTATCCTGAATTGCTTGCTCCTTGGATACTCAAATATACTAAAATAGTGCTAAGTTCATGCAGTGAAGGGCAAACAGATGGGGATTGAAAATTTGTGTGTTAGACTATCTTACCTATAATTGACTACCAGTAATTTCAAAACTAATTTTCGCAAATATCTAATTTGATTTGGAATGCAAGGTCTACTGTAAAACGAATATGTTGGGGAAGGTTGGGTAAACAGAATGGTATGTAGCTGATTGTGATGTCTTGTCTTGTTTTTGGCATAGTCAGATTTCGAGCTCAATATTTTCTGAGTGTACTCGTACATATTGTGTCCCAGCTTTTCGATTAGTCGCAAAGGAAAAGTTTGCAACATAATTTGATAACATGAAAATAGAAAACCAGGCCAGGTTAGGTTTTGATTTCAGACTGTTTTTAATTCTATCAATTTTCAAACTAAAGTTGTTGGAGGAAATTCATTTGGCATATGAACTTGAATTTGTTGGCTAAATGTACAGAGAAATATTAAATTTGGTTTGCAATGTAGTATCACGTATTTCTGCATTATGTTACATATTCATGCAAATGACTTTCCAATTATTTATGTATAACGATTAGTTTGATTTTTTTACAATTCAGGATAGAGGGGCATTATCATTTACACTTCATGATCACATTCTTACATTAATACCCACATAGACATATAATTACTGTAACGAAGTAACTGTTGTTGCTGTTCCCTGGGCTATTGGAATGTTTGGAACATCATGGAACATTCCAATAGAACAGCCAATGAGAGCCTGACTGTCAATGGAGTGGGCGGGGGAAACTCCTATAAACCCCGCCGTTTTCCGCCGCCCTCTCTTCAGAAGTTCTCGGAACTCACCCTGGCAGCCTCATCCCATTGTCTTGCACTCCATTTTATCTCAACGAAATCTTCTCTTCGGAGTTCTATCTTACTGAGACGTATATTTCTTTACACCTTCACTGCATATTATTGCATTCATCAGTAGCTAGTAGTCGCAACAAGGGAATACCGGAGAACCGTGTCAGTACATACATATTAGGACAATTCGCAAGGATGTAAATAAGTAAGAAAGTCATTCACGACATGACTCGTAGTAATCCCTATATACCAATTAGGAAAACATTTTAGTGCAAATGAGGCAGTAAATACACACTAGCAAGAAGTGTAACGATAAAAAGCTGTTTAATAGAGTAGAGAGCAAATTATTATGTGTAAAACTGAAAACATTTGACCTTTTTGTTTCCTAATAGGGAAAATAATTTGTGTCTGATTGATTGATTTATACTTGAGAGAGCAGAGATGCTCGCTGTGCTCTTGTGTTATTAATTGCTAGGAAGGATTCGTGTCTTTATCATTTCATTCTATCTTTTTGCATTATTCAGTTGAGAATAAATTGGCCGAAAAAGGAGGTGTGCATATACATAATAGATGCATAATAGATATACCAGTCAAGTGCAGAAAATGAGGCCAACCTTGGACATCTTTCGCAGACTGGCAGTTCTTTACCTCCTTATCAATAATTCTCTGCAGTTTAATTCGTTTTTGTTATGTTAACTTACACTTACTGTTACACTGCGAGAGTGTAACTCTGCAGTGTGTTAAAATTTATACGCTATTTGTGTTCTGTTAGCACTTGGGACGTTGGATTACAAGAGGCGACGCGACAGCCTTGTGGGCGAGAGTGATGATGACATTATTAAAAGGAAGTGTCAGTGCTGTTTTATAGCTGTAGGAGTAGTACACTGTAATATTATTACTTACCTACCTACACATAGATCATATAAATGTGCTGGGTAGAATTACATATTATTATAATACTACCTGGCACATAGACACTCTGGGGAATAGAAAGTACCTACCGATATATATATATCGTCATTATAGATATTATGTCCCATCTTTGTAATGCAGTAGCTTATTCTTTCTTAGTGCTGCTAAGGGAATTATTTTTCGCTGTCTGCACTCCACACGAGATCCAAAGTTTAAAATGACAAGACAGAAAAGTGAGTTGTAACGTTGTAGGCTGCAGACTAATATCTCTTCTTAGACCATCTAGGAATTGTAAATTTAGAGGGTAATGTATGGCAGAATACATGTCTAATTTGCTAGGACATAACACAGGTATAAATAATGTTCTGTATTTTTGTTTGTGTACAAATATTTTAGCAGGTACACTCGTAAAGCTTTATATATGTGAATTTGAATGGAGACAATGTCCCTGAGATTAATTTTGACAAATGATAAGGAAAGGAGGTGAGCAGAGAGTTGCAAAGTTAGGGAATGGATTGAACTAGACCTCCTGCAGATGATGATAGTTTATTCTTACAATATGGGCATAAATAACATGAATTAATGTTAGCCACCATAATGATGATTTATTTGTTTTCGTAGGAGTGCCAGAGGATTCATTCATATCCGGATCGAACCGAATTCTTTGGGTACGTTCTCTTTGGGCGAGCAAGAATTTCCGTCTGTTCCACATTTGGTGCTCCATTTTATGTCTCACCGACTTCCTATCAAAGGAGCTGAACATGTCAAGCTTAAGTATCCCGTCATTACTCAACTCTTATGAAATGAAAGTCAAGTCAGTCTAAAATCACTTGTGTACGAGGACAGTCTAAGGTTACTGCACAACTATCAGCTACCAGCATCTGTAGCAACAAATATATTCCTCCTGATAACCAACTTACTGCATAAATGGACAAGAAGACGTCCTGTTGATAAATGGAAATTGATGATACTGATATCAAAAGATTCATTTGTGCAATTAACAACCAGTATAATAATGTATATGTGTATGTGTTACTTGAGAAAGACTTGACTTGTCAAACCTGTCATTTGTATTATTCCATTCATGTTTTTTTCTACGAAAAACTACATAGTACCACTTGATTGAGTTGTCACTACTGTATTGATCGTAGTCGGTCTCAAATGATTCCCTGTCCAATATAATAGATAATATCTAAGAAAAAAATCCAGCCTATCCATTATTAAATAGCGACTAACCAACTGACGGGTATTCTTACCAATTGTTATGCATTTTCATATTGATCTGCTAGAAAACGTTACTAATGTGGATTTAATATTAAATCTCGGTCTCTGCATACTCAATACAAGAGATTTAAGACTCGACATAGCTAACCAAGTGTCCAGTTACATTTGTTATATTTTTCAAGCGTCCGGAGAAGAATAGTTGAATATATTAATATATTATATTCGACGGAAATAAATACTCATTACAGGGCTTCAGCTTTTCGAGAGAAAAATACGCAGACTATTCTTTATTCGAGAGAGCGACAGTTTAGGAACAGAAATAAAAATGCAATTTGACACTTGGTTAGCACTTTTGAATTGAGATTGAACTGAGAGTAAGGAGGTGAATGAAAGAGCAATGAATATTGATATAAATTATACTCAGATCGAAATTCGTGCATTTGGTCAGTATTGCAGTATTCTATATTCCATCTAACTGAATCTAACCTAATCCATTCCACCAATCCAATCCAATGTATAGAAATAATTTCTACCACAGTCCACACCGTCTATTTTCTCATAACCGTAAATATTAGTAACCTGTTGTTTCTAGATTACACTTAATGTCAGATTAGTTAATAATATAATCGTTATTACAATAAACGCAAACGATTGAATCAAGTGATAGGGGAATTACGTAAATATATATTTCAGTAGTAGTAAGTGTGTACCTCTCTGATAGACTAAATTGAGGACTTGAATTTTTGAGAGCAAAACATATTCTAAAACACTATGTGCATGTAACATTATAGTAATTACAATAATGGAAACGGCTCTTAAAAGTAATGTCAGAATTCCATTAGGTAACAAATACCGTTTTAGGTAAAATGAAATATTCATTGTATTTCAATTATAAATGCCAAAGTTAGCCGGAAAATTGACACGATATGGAAAAACATACTGTATCACATTTTCCGACACAAATGTTATATAAATCATCAGTAGATTCTACATCCTACTTACTTAGTGATTAGTGCAGGTATACGGATGCATCATTCTCTGGAGGTAATAATATACATACGTACTTTACATAATACGCTATAACCACCTATTCCAATGTGGTAAAGGTGGTTCAGTCAAGGGAAGTATTTAAACACATGAATATTGGAATCCTGTGAAGGGTTAAAAAAATATTGTGTAGGCACGTTTTCATTTAATAATTAAGTTACTTGGTCACCAAGAATTGATGTCACCTTAGAATTAAGTAGTTATACATACAACAGACTAAAGGATTATAAAATAGACTATAGAAGACTATATAAACATTTTCTAGACTGTGTATAACAGTCAGGAATCATTATCAGATCACCTCACCTCATATCAAATATTATTCATCAAAATATACGAATAACTATATAAGTACTATAATAGGTAAAAATACGTAATATGTTGTAATGTAT
>JABASH010002234.1:0-21178 GCA_019776445.1 Tomocerus maximus
TTGCACAAAACAAAGAATTCTTCATGCGACTCAAGCTTGGTGGATGTGGATTTCAATTTCAAATGCAAACTGCTTCCTTTAGTGCACAGCACCTAGATTTCTGTGAATGTAATAGTACACAGGTAAAATCACCATTACTACATTTCTTGTAGCAGCATCGCTGTATGTCTTGAGAACTTATTTGTAGGATAAATTGCTGTGTATTTGTATCTAGAAATGAATCCCATAAATGGTAAATACATACATCTATGCAAAGAAGTAAGAAAGAATTGATACTTGAGTTGCAATTGTGTATATTGATTACATACTTGCACATGGTAACATAAATAAATGCATTTGGTATATGAATTTTTGTATTGAAGAATTACATAGTGATTATGTGTGTCTAGTTTTGTGAAGTTGAAAGGGATCCCGTAAGAAGAGTTCGTTGTTCATTGCATAGTCTCTGCAGTAAGTCATTTTGCTTTGCCTGCACCCAAATCCTGTCAAATAGCTTTCACTTTTTTCTTCTTATCAGTCAGGCAAGTAATTCCATGCCATTCTTCCAGCATTATTCTCAACAATGGATGGATGCAATAGAGTCTCGTGAACTTTTCGATAGAATATCTTTGGTTGCGTTACAAATAAGTTGAGCAGAGAAGGTGTATGAGGCATTGTATTCTGTACTTTATGGCGAAGGTGCTTTATAGATAAAAATTTCATTTTTATATTGCTTTACTTAATAGGCAGTACCTAGCATTAGTAACTGGTACAATGTTATCTGCTCTTATCGTAAATATCTTTTACTATACGGGAAGATTCAAGCAGAGGATTTGATACTATCTATGTTAGTATAAACCGGCTTATAATTTTCTTATTTAACAGGCTCAGAGATACTTTATTAAACAATTCCTTCTAAGGTAAATGTTAGGGCAATTGAATAGAAGGCAAGGGTGAAGGTTCTCAAAATTAACACCAACATGTAATTTATTTGGTCATTTAAAGTGAAGCTATTCTTTTAAGGTGTTTAATAAGTGCACAAGAATATTAAAGAGCAGCTTACACGTTTCTTCCATTGCAAGGTCCCAATATGGACGTTTACAAGACAGATAGCTAAAGCGATCCAATAGAAATTGTTTTGTCGAAGATATTAAAATGTGCAATTATTTTAATCCTTATGTCATTATGTCGCTGTTAATGTGAATACTGCAAAGTGGAGAAGAAAAATGATTATTACACCATGCTGATCGTTAAATTCTCGTGCTAATTTATTGCGTACGAGAAGATCAAGTCACCTTTGCATATAATTCAACTGATATTTTGCAAGAAAGTTACACCATCCTGTCGCTTTTATTATTTAAACATGTGTAGCTGACGCAGACTTATATTTTTGCTCGAGGGTGACAATAGTAAATAGTTTCTTTTGTTGCATACAAGTCTCGCCTGTTGAGTTGCTAAAGAATTCAATCGATTGCAAATGTGCATCGTGATTATTTATTTATATACACTATACGCTATATGCAGTTGTAGTATCTCTGTTAGTAATGTTCTTTGCCTTTGTGTTCCAAGATGAAACGGTTTATGTGCTACAAATATTATTGCGATATTAGTAATTGGCTAACAATGACAAAATGGTGACATGTTTGACAGATTTTTTCCTAAATCTTTTACTGCACAAAATAGTTAATGTTATTCCGGGAGCCATTGCCCTATGTTATGATCATTATTGTAAAACAAAACAAGAAAACAAAGGCAATTTATTTTGCAAAGTCAACATTGCCTTATACACACATTTTAGGTAGCTAAGTAGTTACATATAACATATAAAATGCATTTCATTGCGATATAAATGTGAAACAAGATTGTAAATATCATAACCTAGCTGCACTCCTCATTGTAGAAATACAATGCAATGCGGTGGAGGTAAGACAATTACGTTTTTCTACTCGATGAAATGCAAAAGTTGGTAGGGTTGACTTGTGTTGACTCTTGGCATAGAGCAGTGCACTGTGGACGATTACACTTTATGAGTAGTAAAATGTATGTACAATGCAGGCTTGACTTAACTCATTGTAAATTCAGATTGGCATCTTCACCTGAACTCAAGTCAAGAGCTGCGACGACCTGTGCTAATGCAAAGTAATAGTGTTGCTATCTGTGGAAACGCTTTTGTGGTTTGGTTGTTGTCTGTGTAATGTAATCATTGTAATGTATTTACCAAGTCTTGTAATGTAACTTATCAAATGCTAATATTATTACCTTACCTCTTTGTTAAACTGCCATAGCATGGCCTGATCTACCCTGGCACACTGTCAATTTCATTTGAGACTTGTTGCGCACATTAAATTGGATTTTCTATAGGTTGTCTTGTACTGATTATGTACACATCAATATGTAAATAATCAAATTCACGTTACTTAAGTCAGTTATTGTTTTTTATTCAAGAAAAATCTGATTCGATTACATATTACATTACAGGAAAGAAAACCTTTTTGGTAAAATGGATAAAAGAATCTTTTATGGCTACATAGTAGATCTTCCTTTTAAAGAAGATTACAAGGAAACAAACGTCTCTTGTAAACCGGAGATGTAACTTTTTTACAAAGAATGTAGTAGATATCCCAATTCTTATTCTTTGCGTGCATTGTAGAAATTATTAATGACTTAAGATAATAATTGGTTATTTTATTGACCATTGCATAGAGGTACATATCAAATGTATGGATGTATCCTCCAAAGGAATTCAAATTACATGATTAATTGCATCTTTGATCCAATCCCATTGAATGACTAACAGGAAAGTTGCACTTGTAATGCAATGTAATAATAATGCACTCGTGTACATATTATGACAGTTACAACATGACTACTAACATTTTTGAGATTTTTTCATTCGATCAGATCAGATCAGTTTTTCTTTGTATGCATGTTATTACTTGCCACTTTATTTACAAGTGTGATGGATGTTCGCGTTTTTGCTATGAGTAACTATGACTCGGCTAAAAATCTGACAAGGCACGTAACTTTACGCAGAAGGGATGTAATCACATACATTCCACGCTAGGTTGAAATCCCTAACCATTTCCTTTATGCAAATGCAAGACATTTTTATTGACATTTTACGCTTACAAGCTGACGTATCAATTAACTCAGCCAAGAAAAGCACAAATTAAATATGGATCTAATACAAGACATTAGAAGTAACTGTAAACAGGTAGGGTACTTCTTAAATTACAATATCACGGAAGGAATTACATGGAGTAAACAAAGACACATATTATATTCCATGTGTATTATTAGTTAGGACACTTTTACTTTGCATGTGTTGATACAGCGTTGAGATAACTATAAAACTATGAAAATTACACACAGTCCCCTCCCACTGCATGACTTGTGCATAAGTTACAGTGAGCAAACATATTAGTTTGGGTTACATTTTGTATACTAATGTATTATATTACTAATGTAATAGAGACAACAAAACGCAGATTTTTACATTTTTATTCATTTCCTCTTTTTGCACAATTTATGTTTACATCCGCATCCGCATCTTTCAACTTACATCTTTACATTCATTTAGAGCGCAAACACAATTTGTAGTATTCGGTAGTAGCATTTTTGTAATGCTGATTGCTCTAAATTAGGTTACACATGAAGGAGTAATAAACATCATCAAATACTCCCTGCATGGTGATTTACCCTGGTATGGTACCTTAAAAACTGTTTTTCACGCTAATTACAACTTGCAGTTGATAATCAGAACTTGCATGTAAATATGAGGTAGATTTAATTTTTTAATACATTTGAAAATGTATTAGCCCTTAATATTAACTTTTCAATGCGTACTTCTCTATCTAATTAAATATCCAAACGAGCATTTCTAATTGGAAGAAATGTTGCAGTTTTGTCAGTAAGTAGATCAAACTGTTTACAGTAATTGCAAAGTCATCACTGCTTAGTCAACATTGATTCTCAGTTCTCTAAATTGATATTTCTTGTACTGCATTTGTATTTTTATGTTTATCTAGCGCTTGCATTACTTATTTAAATACTTTATTACTAGAAGCTTAGATGTCTCATCCTCAGTTTCATGTTGACAGTCAGGTTTGGTTTGTTTAGTTTATTAGTTAGGTACTTCCTACCGTGTCATTGGCACACCTTAGTTTTATTTATGAGACTTGTTGAGTCGAGTGTAATTTGATGCGATGTCACTGTTTTCTCTCTCATCTTTTCCTAGCCCATTTATTATTCTTATTCTTCGGGCTAGTTAAGTTATTAGGTAGTCTTCGTAAATTAATAACGATAATGACTTCTGTAAAGGAAAAAGCTGCGTAACCGCAATGAAAGAGATAATGTAAACAAACGCACATCCATAGTTCAATACAGTAATATTTACTACAGTGGATAGTCAACGATTCAAGTATAGGCAGGTAATGAATACTGAGACTTTATGAATCAGTGGTGGTTTTATATTTGTATATGTCATACTTAAATTTTATGTATTTATGCTACTGCTGCTTGTTTCTTTACTACTCTCGTCACACGTGCATTGAAAATAGTATTGGAAAAATGTTTACACCAAATTATAAGCTTCAAATGCAACTGGTCAATGTCCAACAACGAATAGGTACCTAATGAGACAATTATTTTGTGTACTTAATTTTAGGTTAGCATATTAAACTGTTATAATATACTATAGTATGTTATACTTAGTATGATGCCTAAGTAAAAATTAGAGCCTGCAATATGTAAATTTTACTGTCACTGTTTTTACTACGTCTTATGTAGTAGATAGTATTTAGAGAATTGTATTTAACAAAAGTAGGGTGCTGATATTTAGGCAATTGTATGGGTACCACACGTGAGTGAGGTCTGATTCAATTATTGTAAGAGAGAGCTTCTTCATAAATCTCAAGTTGAGTCGTCTGAAATTCAATAGAATTATGTTGACATCACAATGGACAAATGCAGGCACAGAACGTGTAATCAGCACAAAGTTGCAAATAGGAACTCACGTCGAGCTCCTTTAAATATCTCAATAGCATTTGCCACAGTGCACAATCTAATTTCGCTTAAATATTATTGTGTCTAATTTAAAGAGGGAAAGAGAGAGATGAGCAACTGTAGTATTGGTACATAACTTGGTCTGCATGTATAAATTGTGGTAATCTGTCTGTTAATTCTAAACGAAATCTAATCACAATGCAATTTTCCTCCTGTCACTTTTTCAGCCACTGCGAATATGAACGATTTTTTTTTAAATTGTACAGTTGTTTATAAAGCGTACCTCTGTTAGCTACTGGGTATTTCTCAAATGGCAATCGGCAAATCTACCTAATAATAACATAGCACTAATAGTATAGTACATATCCAAAAAATTCAACACGAATGCAAAATGCAGTAGGGTTAACACCAATGTTCTACTGAAATGAAATAAGACTTGATTATTTGTGCTTTGTGCTCAGAGAGCTAGGTACCTAAATAGTACAGTTAATTTATGTATAATGAATGAATGCAATATAATTTTGGTAGATTCTGTAAAGATAGTGAGTAAGAAGTGACTGCATTTCGTGCAACCGTGCCAAACTAATTTAATTTCTCAGTGCAAACCTTCATGGCACAACAAACACAGTTTGAACGGTTTAAAATGCATTGCAATTCATTATTTTTCAGATAGACATAGACAATCGCGTAAGGCACTAGGCTAATGATATTAATGTGTTCTTCGTGCATTTCGCTCCGTTACGTTACATAGTAGAGCGGAGGTAGTTGTGTTTGTATGTAGGTAATATTAAATGGGAGTCTGACTGGATGTGAGTAAAATTGCATCGCATGCTCTCAAGAACTATTAAGGATAATAACTTTTTGCGGCGAAATGTAAAGTAAACCTAAATTGGTAAAAACAAAACAAACCCTAGCCTGTTGTTTTGATTAGCTACTCCTGCTAGATAAATTTAGACTATAAACAATGAGTTGTCTATTACAAATAAACCTCTTCATGGAATGTCTACTATTATGCGTAATGTAGTAATGTACAGACCATAAATCTTGTCATCACGACACCACAGCCCTATTCGCGAAATAAAGACAATAAAGACATCAAAGCCTGGTTGTTATTTTGAGTGAATTATCCAATTTTGCCAATGTGCAATCATCTCTTACGTAACATCATGTTTTCTGTAGTTTCATTATTATCTCTTGAGCTATGATGCTGGTGGTGATATTATTAGCTATCTATATAGTTATATTAACCTTATCTACTACAACTTATACACGTACCGCCTCTTCATTGTTTATCAAAAGTATGCTATTTAGTACGATCAACTATCACAGTGAGAAAACAAAGAAAAATCAAAGTCAATTCTCTTTTCATTGTTAGTGGTAGTTTATGTTGATAGAGCAGTGTGCAAGGATTGCAATGAGCAAAAGCTGAATGAAATCTAATTTCCTAAGGAAAGGTAGATAATATATGACTACTGTGCTGTACTACTTAGTACATGTGTTGAGAATGAGTTCTAATCAAAAAATAAGGTTTGATCTTGTGTACAGACGTAATAGTAAATACTACGTAGAAGGAATACGAAGGTTTTACCTTCAAGTAAATTGCAGATTTGTATAACTATGAGTGCCTATGTACCTATGACACTTTTATCTTTCGATGAGAATTAAGAAAAGGAGTTAGTTTCTCTGTTTGATCATCGTCGCAAAGAATTGTGGCCAACTGTTTTACCTTGGCCTCTTCCAAAGAATAATTCTCAATGAACAGAGAGAACTTATTGTCTTGTCAGTCACCATTTAAAGACATACCTTAAGTCAAATCGCAGTTCAGACCAAATTAAACACTTACCTTTCAAATCTAATTAGTTATAGAAGAAGGTCTTAATTTATCTGTGTAGATACAATATCTCTATGATTCTGTTCATGTAAACTGTAAGCCATGCTGTGCTAATATCGTCTTAGGGCTATTGTAAGCAATTCGTAATTCCTAAGGCATACTTTGTAAACAATTCCTTCAAGATCAACACTTTTAAAGAATTACTTTATTTTTGATTCAGGTACCCAGTGGAGACATTTACGAAGTTCCCGATGGAAAACCAGCCGTGCCTGTTCCGACAATTGTTCCTGAATGGCTAAAAAATGTCCGAGAAGGTGCAGATGAAAATTCAAAACCTACGGAAGTCTATGTGGAACATGTTCTGCTGCCTACACGTGCTTCTAAGGTGGTCCTTTCTTTTCATCTTTCAAAATTATGTTCCCAAGTCATGTCTACTGGTTTTAGCATTTAGTCGGCTTGATTTCCATCTTAATTACATTGCACGCTATAGGGGTATATCATCATTTATATTATCATGCTACATACTTTATATACAGATACGTGGTCCTATAAGGATTACTTGAAGAAGAAATTTTTCTTCATTATATGCAACAAAACATTTTTAATGAAGGGAAGAGTCTTGACTGTATGTTCATCAGGAAGATACGCACTGAAACACAAAAGTGCATATGGGCAGGTAGTAGTTTGGTTTCATTTGAAACTTGTGAATCAGCTGCCGTGTAGATGTAAAGTACAGAATGTAAAATGATAGATGCGAATGTAATATGCAATGGTTCTTTATTACAGAAAGGAGATAGTGATGTGTTCTGTTGTGCATACGAAAAGTCATGTCCTGAGATTCACTTTCGCTAGGAATATCTTATCCTATCATTTACTTGAGTTGTTAATGTTGTTAAATCTTACTTGACTAGTCTGCTTTGTTGTGTGATGTTATGTTCTGTCTGCCAGACTCAGATCGCTTCTTTAATTTCGTGGCTGTGGCTGGTTTTCGTTTTTGTTTTAGTGCTCCGTTCATACTTCATACTTGAATCATTGAAATCTAGCGAAACACCTTGTAAAAGTGCAGTGCTTTAAAGTTTATTGTCTATATCAAGTCTACCATGTTAGAAACGCATATCCTTAATAGCTATACTGTCCTACATAAGTATAGAAGCTGCCGAGTAACTATAATAAATATTAACACGTAGCAAATGTCGAAAGATTCAAAGAAATTACACATGCAAATCAAAGAAACGCATGCCTAAAGTAATATTTATCATTTTAGATATGATACATTTGTAGCAAGAATTTATAACTGAACAACGATGATAATATGAGGGAGCTAGATTGCTTAGACTAATTATCGCGTGTGTTCTTAGCTCTCTTCTACTTTAATGTGATGCGCGATTGTAATATGCATAGTTATAGATAATTAACATTTAGAAATATAAAAATTACATGAGAAGTGTGCGTTCTGCTCTCTTTTGATTCGATTTGGTTGATTTCCATTCCCTCAGAATTTGCCTCGCTTTGCTTTCCATGGAATGGATGGAATGCATTTTCCCATTGAGGTTGAAAGGCCATACGTTCAGCATTCTAATTGCAAATAAAATCCGTAGAAAATCATGTTTTTCTAATAAACAATGCGTTAGGAAACTAGAGAAAGGAAATACTCGTAAATAGCCGTTTTACTCTGATTTCCACTTTTAGAGAAAATGTTTAATTCCGCACTCACATGACTCACATAACGTGACAGCTAAAGACTTACTACTGAGTGACTCTTGCATATTTTCATACATGCATACTATTATAAGAAATCATGCGTAGTATTTACTGTTTTTGCAATCCTATGTTGTTTCCTTTCGTGATAGCTAACTATCGCATGATTACTATTGAGTACCTATATTATAGTATTTTATGAAAAACATTGCATTTCTTCCTCCTGGTAAGCTTGCTCTATTTTGACTAAGGTTCATGTTTGATTGTAGGGCAAATAGAACTACAGTTATGGAAATTGCTAAAGCATTTTGCGACTTTATTCAAAATAGGGTACAAGGTACAGAGAAATTAACATTTAGATGAAAAATACTTGTGGACATTGAAAGTTTATAAATGGACCTATGGGTTAGGTCATGATTCATGATCATGACACAGAGAAGATTTGTCATTTTCTAAGATGTTTTTAATGAAATTCTCAACGTAACTATTTCCTTATTTTATTCTGAAGTAAAGTAATCCCACTTTGTGTTTTTCAGACTTGGGTCTACCCCATAGAGCTTCTCTCGTATTTCAGTCCTATATTCCCATTTTATTGAACTAAAAGTAAATATTCCCTGTGCTCACCTGTGTAGAAATGTTAAAGGAAGATGAATAAAAATACTGCATGTGATCGTATGTTAAATACTTCCTTGAGTTTGCAGTAAAAACTGCAGGTAACTAAACAGTAAATAGAAAATATTTACTCTTGCCCCCAATCTACTTAATATAGTGTCTTGAAATTGTAATGAACTAGAAAATGGTGCACAACTTTATTTTTTATTAGCCCAAGAAAAGTGTAATTACATTAATAGACAGAAAGTTCATTACTAGCTTTGTTCTAGATATACAATCAAAAGATGGTAAAATAATTATATTATGGTAATGTTATACAGGTACACATTAAACAGATGTACAACAGTGACAGTAATGAATGCTAAATGACAAAGTTTTTTCACCTCGGCTCTTCGTTTTGGCATGAGATGATTTTTAAATGTCATTCTTCTCCCTTCACACCTTCATCTCTTTATGTACTAGTGTCACAGTCAAGTCCCCATAATCTTCTCTGTCATTATTTTCATTCTCTTTTATTATTGAGTCAATATAGCTCGAACTTGTCCTACAATTAGGTTTGTCACGCTATCATTCCTACAAACAAATAATAACTGTAATTTTCACTAAAAGCCACTTTAATATTTGCAGTAGTTAGCCTAAAGTATAAGTCTAAAGCAAAAAGAAATCGACATAAAAAATGAAAGACTAATTGCTTTTTCTGTCATTTGCAATGTTCTCGCGCTCTGCCTCATAAGTAACGTTTTTGCTTTCGTTTCCTTCTTTAATGATGATATTTAATAACGCTATTAACAATTATACGCTCCTTCTGCCATCCGTCATTAGTCTTTACCATTGGACTAAAATATTATTCGTTCAGGGCACTACAATCCACATCTACGTATAAATGTTTTTCCAACTTAAAAATAATGTTTTTTATAACCCATTAATACAAATTTTATGGATACCTTATCATTGGATGATGTTTAGGCTCGGCTATTTCATTCTACATTTTGTTAATCGAAATGTGTAATCGAAATAGTACGTAAGGTTATATGCACGGATATTTTAGATATATTTTTTTCTGAGCAAATTAAATATTAATTGAGTTGTCTAGTAAATAGGTACGCTATTTGTAATGTTCGCAAGAGTTACAATTTCTAGTTGCACTAAGACATTGTAGGTCGATTATTCGCCATATGGTCTATGCATCACGCGTGATACAAATAGCTGTTAAAATCTAGTAGCATAAAAATACGTAAAAGTCATTGACGGTAATGACAATTTGCATAGACAATTTAATTGCTTTCCATTTCCAATAAGACGTAAATAACAATTTAGTATTTTCTAGTTAACTTTATATCCTATCCAGTAATAGATTAACTTTCGTTATACTGTACTTTGATACAGAAATTACTAGAGATTTGCATGAAAATGGACTTAGTATAGTAATTAAATTATTATAATGACCCCTCGTGTACTGAAATCCAGATCTTATGCATCATTACAAATTAAGTATGCACTAAATTAGTGAATTGATGTAAAGGTCTTTGTACATTGTTTTTTTGGTGATAATTAGGATGAAGACTCGAAGAACTTCATTGAGACGCTGAAAAGAAAGCTCAGTCAGAGGAATCTACTGGCAGGAAAAGTCTGTGACCCAAAAACGACTCTTGGTGGTAATGGGGAACACTTGAACAACTCAGCAGACTGTGGTGAGTGATTTACACTTTTTTAAAGTAAGTAGGTACATCATACTACGTGAACCATCTGTATGTATACCTATTATGAGAACTTGAGTACACTTAGTCAGGTGGGTATAATATGGTAAAGTGCTCTGTGTGTTCTGTAGCGCTTAATCCTTTTCTTTGCCATAATTGTCAAAAGATATGTTTAGTACGTTTCAACGCACTCCTAATTCACCATCAATTCTATTCCTGGTGGTTATAATTACATTGAAAAGCTTCACTAACACAATTTGATCTTAACATATGGTAAATACAGTATAGTAATCGGCACATGTATGGTAATGTTCCGTATCTCTACAGTGATAAATGACCATACATTGTACATCAGTCAAATACACTTTTAGAAATTTGAATGGGCAGCAGGACCAACTTGAATACCTACCTGACTGGGCTGTTTTTATTATTATTATACTATACCTACATGAACGGTACGTTTGTCAAAATAATTAACAGATTAGTTACCTACTTCTCTACTTAAAAAGAGTAAACACTAGAACACTTTTGTTTTTTATGGACTCATACATGTATGTCTGTGTTATTTTACTTTTGTATTTATTACATACAAGGTACAGTGATTGTAGGAACTTTGTTAAAGACTTGACATTGCATCTTCACATCTTCGTTTCTATTTTCACTAAGTTTTTATGGCTACAAAAATCACACAGATAGATACAAGAAGGTGCACCTGAAAACGTGAGTATTGAGTGTTTGAAGTCGTTGTTCAAATATTTGATTGCACTTGTACATGTGTACACGAGTAGAGATAAAAGAACATATAGCACGTTTTATAATTTTGATTAGAAGATACATTAATTTACTCGAAAGTGGGTTTGTCTTTCAGTAGCAACTTATAGTCATTTTTAGAGATATTGGTAGAATATTTTACAATATGTTTGCATAAAGACACCCAGAGTACATTATCCTTAACCCTTATCGTTTGCGTTAAAAATAACAGGTATGTCCATTTCCCAAAAGACTTTGACATTTGTATGAGTACCGTAAATTACGATGTATTTGCTTGAGACTGGAATAATCTATCCTGTAGATTTCATACAAAAATCATAGTAATGCTATTTTTGAAAATGATCGATTAGTTAAATAAAATTGGGAATTTAAGAGTAGTAAAATTAAAACTTTGTTTACTACCGTATGTGATTTGAATTACTCGTTGTTTTTATACTTTTTCAGTTAAATTCAGATATGACCTCCCAACGTTGTCTGCAATAAACATTTCGCTAATTCCTTGTTTGTTTCCTACAAAGCATATTTTGTCATTGCTGAGTTGAGATTTCTTTAAGTTAAAACAAGTTGAGACTTACCATGTCAGGCTCATCATTATACTACAATTTAAATTTGAATAATATTCTGTTCTGTAAAGTGATGCAGCTTTGTTTGGCATCAGATGTTTATTTTTGAGATGCTTCTTTGCCTGTTATTTAACGACATGAACTGTAAAACTCAATTTAAAAAGTATTTAGTTCAACTCGGTTGAATCTCTGTTCTATAAAAATGATTTCATTAAGCCAATTCTGACGGTTTTTTTCACTAGTGTGAAAAGGTTGGATGAATGTAGCCAGTGTTACTGTTAAGTTCAACTCTCGCTAAATTCCCCAATGGTTGATAGTGTTGATAGATTATGATCAATTTAAAGTAAATCAGTGCGAATTCCCCTCCTTTTCCATTGTCAGGCAATCACATTCAATTGTGCGGGGCATTTTCACAATTCTCATCACCTGTCAATCATCCTTATCCCTTTGTATCGTTGAGACCATCCCCATTTTGTAAATTGCAATTGCAGCTCTAAACTCTACCCAACCGTAGAAATGCCCATAGACATAATACAAATGGTCTTTTACAACTCTAATAGAACATTCCGCAATAAGAAACTGAGTTGGCAAATATATATGTTCAACACTGTCTATAGTAGATCCGACGAATTGTATAGTGACTTAGATTACATGACAAGTCATGAGTATGTATAGTAATAAATGTTCATGTAATTGAACGCATATTTATATTTAATAAGTATGTAGGGAAGGTATAGGTATTTTTTCAAAGGACTTATCTCTGTTAAGGTGCAAGTAATAAAATGGTTCGATTCGCTCGTCAGGTTCATGGATTGATCATCCATTCAATTACAGATGAATAAAGCGATAAAAGTTTCTCATTGGTTTGGCTTGGTTTGACACAGAACGATCCACTACTACAAGCACAACAATAAATCATTTAGTAAATTCTTTCTTGCGTATAATTACCAGTATTAAAAACTCTGTCCTACAATATCTTGTATCTTGAGTTGCAGTTTGCACTAGTGCACTTTTATTAGTGCACCCAACTACTATGTATTTATGTTTGGATGCGATTGTGCTCCTTCTTATACAATTAAAGTTTTATTATGTCAAGCCAGCATTAATTTACTTGAGTTTAAGAAGCTTTTCTTGTTCATTTTCTTTGTGATGATTTTTGCAGGATATTTTAGTGGTAAACAATATGCACAGAAGATGAATGCCTAAGGAGTTTGTTGTTATCCAGTAAGTGGAGTGCAGAGAGGAATTCTTTTGATTAAAATCTGTAGTATGTACAGAATTGTTGGTGTAAACCACTTAAATTCATCTTGACATTGGAATTAAACGTGAGACTCTTGGTCTTATCTCGTGTTACTTGGAAAATAAAGAAAATTGAGAGACGAACTTGTATTTTAGTTTTCATTAGAAACTCTTAGATCTTGTCAGTTGTCTGGCCTGAAGTAAATAGGTAGTTTATATTGTTTGTAAGCTAATCCTTCCTTAGCATCATTGCTCTGAGAATCTATCCTCTTACGAAAACTATGTGAATGACCACTGGTTATGTTGTAAGTGAGGCTAATTTGTTGAAAGAAATGATCACGAATAAATCTTGATATGCCGAGTTGAAAAATGAGTGAAGGAGACCAAATCTGTCTTGAGCGCCATAAATTTACTTTGTCTTGGCATCTAAAGCTACTTTTCTATTCTGTTCACAGCTTTTCACGAGGAAAAACTCTTCGCACTCGGCAAAATGAAACTAGGTACCTACATCAATTGCACGCTTCATTGGTAATTAGGATTATTAGGAATACATCGCAGTAAATGGGAGAACAAAGTCAGTTTCTAACTCTAAGGCGTACAAAAACAAGACGTGCCTACTTTTACATACCAAGTAGATAATATCGCACTTAATCATACAAAATTTCCAATACTTATTTATTCTTATGTACGTTAGTAGTAACTATACTAGTATATAATTACTTTTTGTGATTTACTAAAACTTAAACATATGTAAAGATAACAGATTTTCTTGTCCTTAGTTGTAATCGGTTTTGTGTTGGAAGAAAAATGACCAAAAAGGAAAATATAGCTCGTCGATCTTAATGTACACCTTTACCTTCCTCAAAGTCATATATGACTAACAGGGAGGATAAAAACAGAGTGCATTTTTGCATACAATGTCCTTCTGGGTTTGATGAAATGTGTTTATTTATTAGAGTGTGTCATCAACTTGAAATCTTCTTCCTCGTCTTAGCACTCATCTCGTCTTAAAAAACATTTCATCGTGTTAATGTCGTCCTGTCCGTCGGTTGAGTCTGGTGTTTATGTAAAATTTCTTGGTCGTGGTCGTGAGAAATGTGTCGTATAGGCCAAACAAATCGTAGAAATTAATCTAAAGAATTAGAAATTACAAACCTCGTGGCAGAAAACTTCTCTACTGGTAGATGTATGGAAAAACTTGAGTACTTTATTGCAATACTTTTTTAATAAAACACTACTTACCTATGCACTACTGTAAATGTAGGAGTATAAGTTGTACATAGGCAGATGGATTCACGATGGAAGACATGTGAACTCATTATAATCTCATTATTTCTGTGCTATGCATTCAGTAGGAGCAAAAAGTAGTATTATTGCATGTAATTGCAACACCTAGTTATTATAATAGTTAGCAGTATGGCACAGTCACACAATTCTCGAGTCTTTTTCATTGTCTTTGTGTGTTTCTGTTATTCTATTGTGGTCTACTGTGTTCTTGTGGTAGGCACTTTAGTACTCTTTATGTTTATGTGTTCTTTTCTTCAATGGGATTATCTCTGTATGGATTTGTAAGACGCTTTTTTTCCCTTAACCTTTTATTTTTATTCTTTTTATACAAACTAGCCTCTTATGGGAGATATTGAGCTTGACTTCTATATCCACACAATTTTAATCCTATTTTCATATTTTTGTGCCTATTTTATGTAATCATTTCAGCATGTAATAATTCTCATTACCTTGCGATTACTAAAACTGCTAAAAATCTCAAGAGTTTTTCGTAAGATGAAATAAGGAATTAACTGTCATTTGTGTCGATTCTGTTCGTAACAGTACTTACGAGTAATTATACTATTAATTATCAATAACACAACAATATTTTACATCGTCTTTATCTTGTATGCAAATCATGTTCCCTGCTATTTCTACTCGTATTTCTACTACCTCACTAAATAGCATATCTGTCATACATGGGATCTATATTCTCTGTAAATAAAAAAATTCATGGTAAAAGTTATTTTTCAAACGATTTAAAGATTTAAAAAAAGTAGTTCAAAATAATTCTTTGGGCCTTTTTCTCCAAATCTAGTTTTCTGCTACATTTCATGCCTTCACGTACTCATACAACTTGTGTTTTTGTAAATATTTTTGTGTACAGCCCATAATGAATGTCAAATTGTTTATGCTTTATAATATACATTAAATATTTCGCTTGCGCATTGCAGTTTGGTTAAACCATGAAAGCATACATAGAACGTAGGTAAATATATAATAGCTCCCAAACTTCAGAAATATTTTTATCTAGCAGGAGACACCACTCTTTATAAGCTACGTGGTCGCTAATGAAGGCATACATGAGATTAAACTATGTACCTAATGTCTACTGTTTGACATGAAATGAGTAGTCTGTAGGCATTGTTTAATTAAATGTCCCATAAGAGCTAACTATAATTACATCTCGTGGTATTACAGATCATAGCGCTACAACTTCGTTATCTTATGCTTTCTATATAAATTAGTTTATAAGTGTGCACATGAATGGTCGTAAATTAATTATGGAGGTATATTTAGTAAATATGTACCGTTTCACGATTTTATGCTTTCTCCAGTACGTTTACAATATGTATCTTGATAGGTATCTTCACTCTGACAGAAGCCAATTTATCATGAGCAAAGATCTAATCATGATATAAATTGATAATCTCCTTTATTTACTCCCGGCCATACTCAACATATTTATAGTTATAAATGTATAATACTTCAAAATAGGAAATACCTGCATACATAATTCTAGATTTTAATACGGTCCATGACTAATCAACGGTGTTTCTTTACTTATTTAAGGTCTGAAAATGAAGAAGATCAAAGAGTCTCTACAGAAGTTTCCTTGGTTCTACCGTGTGGACCGTAGTAAAGCTGAGCTGATTTTGGAAAATTGTAAGTCACGCTATTGTATCCGTAAATGAAGCTGTGAATTTATTGAATCAACTTGCACAGCTTCTCATCAATTTCCTTTGCACATTTTAGCAAATTATTACTTGTTCATCTACCTCTCTAAAATGTGCTGTACTTTTACTGAATGAATTATAAATAATAAACTCCTTGTAGAATCGCTGTCAGGAAGCCCATGAAAGAATTCAGAATTAATGTGATTTATAATTTGGGAACTGAGTTGGGCTGTAGTGGATGCAATTGTATGAATACAGGACAAAAGTGACACTGAAAGATTACGGAGGATTACTGGGATGTAAAATATTATAACTCGTGCTTATTATTAGTTTGCTGAGTGAATTTCTAGCGTTCGGGTCGTTATATTCGCGAAAAAATAATTTGCTTTTTGAAATGCTTTGAAGAGCTAACATGTAGCGCCTCGAGCGTCTCATTCTAAATTCTACCTCTATTGTGCTCGATTTGTATTATTGACTTAACTCATCATCCTCGGAATAGGCAGAATGTTACCGCAAAGAATTTCCTGTCTATTACAATTTTCTTATTACCTTCATGATTACGCATACTTTACTCATTCTGCATCACTTAAGAATAATTGGAGCACTATTATAACGCTCTAGTAATATGTGCGAAAGCAATCATGGTTACTCACGAATGACTAGCTCCATTATACAACTGTCCTACACTCAATTCCAACGAAAATCTCTTTCGCTACATAACCAACTCATAAAAAAACTACAACAGATTCCCGTTACTCATTTATAGTCTGGCGAATTGGGCCGTGCTATCGGAGCTTACTCCGTAAAATTCACGCGAAAAATTACTGACTTTAAAAAAGTCAAATTATTGTAGCTTCTAATAACTCCTCTAAGCCCAATTTGCCACCAAATATACGAATAGTATTTTTTACGAGCTATCAGTTAGGTTTATGACTTAATAGCAAAATAATTGACACTGCGAAGAAACACTGATAATTTATCATTAAGCTAAACAGGTAAGATCGCCCTAATAAATGTTCATGGTCAAATATGTACTTTTGAATTTTTTATGATTTCTGTCCACTTTTGAACACCTCCATCACAAAATGTCAGTTACGATTACACTTGTAGTATAACAAGTACTTATGCAACTGCCTAATTCGTTACATTACTATTAAAGCTGCTTTTAAGTGTTATCCATTAAGATGCATGAAATTTTAGGCCAAGGGCAACCGGCTTTCGTTTATATGTATATGTTCAAGAATTAAATATCCCAATTTAGCTTTCTGTTTTATTGAGTGAAACCTTAGTACAAGTGCTAAGCACTCTAATCCGATTGTCAGAGAATGGAAGCATAAATGAGACGCTAAAAATCAAATGAACATTTCAAAATTAGCTGGCCCACCTTTCGAATCCATTCAATTGTCAAACTTTTAATTTCTTTGGTCTGATTGGGAGTAAGAGAGACTTATAAGTTATAAAACCAATGCCAATGCATACAAACATTGTATTCAATAATGTGATGCGTATAGGATATAAGAGTAAATTTTGTAGAAATATTGAAGCCGAACAATCAAAGCGGCAAGAAAGACAGTCTTTGACTTTTGCCGTCCGCACTTTCAGTCGCACATAAGCAATTGTATTGTTATGGGTTTATGAATAGCGACAATTATAAGATGATCCATCTTCCCTATTGTCATATGTTGTTAGTACCTTATCTCCCTACAGATAATGTTACATATTTATACTGATAATAAACGATCTGTAAGCAATAAATAATTTGACATGGAAAGTCGTATGGGTACTCTACCCACACACAAAGAGCAGGAAATGGAAATTCTTAAGGTATAATAGTATTTACCTATTTATAAGTTGGATCATAGCATTTAGGAACGCACACAAAGGCGTTTACCCATTTGGTTTTAATGTCGAGATATCCCAATAGTGGTACTATATACTAGTATAAGTATAATTATTGATGCACACGAATATTCTAGTATGTTAACACCAAATTACAAGTAAGACAGTTAACGGAATGTCACAGTATTTATTACTGAGAGTTTCACGCCCGCATTCGTCCATTGTTAGTTTTGGTTTTGTTTAGCCGCACGAAGTATGTAGGTTCGCTTTGGTTTGCTTTTCTTGAAAATGAGGATATGTTGTTATGAGCTTGTGAGTACGAGTGAGTAAGGTAAATTGAGAATAAGAATTCCTTCCTATTCCTAACAATGCGGTGTAACAATTCAATATGGAATGGTACAGTAACCTATAACTATCTGTTTTCTTTTGTTTTCTTTCCCACACAGACACTTCAGATGGTTCATTTTTGGTTCGTGAGTGTCATCATGGGGGTCCTAATGTCCCCTTTACGCTAACCATCCGTTTTCATGGGCGATTATTCCATATTCAGATCAGACTACGAGCCGACTCGAGATTTGCATTGGGCACACTGAAAGTGAACGAAATGCATTTTGCCTCAGTGCAAGAAATGATCGACATATACAAAAAGACGCCATTGCAATTGCATTCCAACGGGAAATTCTTCGGAGAGACCAAATTAACTCATCCGCCAATTGTCTACTCCTTTTCTAACAAGTGCTGAACTGAATATTTACATACAATTACATTTTATTATAATCCAATTAAGAGAGCAGTGTGGTCCGAATCATCTAGTGAAAATATGACGGGACACTTTGCAGCAGTAAGAAAACAACCAACCAATGTATATTATGTAGTTTGTATCAATCAAATCATCCACCTACCACAATATTCGCACTCCTAGCACGCAGCTATGCAATTTACTACTAAGCAGTCGGTACTAACATAGTAAAATGTATTACAGATATATAAGTGAGATATTGTACTAGATTAGATTTAGCTTGATATAATTATTTTATGTTTGTGCGTGTGTCATGCTGTATGTATTGTGCGTGAATCCACCCTTATAGGCATAGATTTTCAATTCATATCGTGATGTATGCATTCATACATTTTCTACGTATGTCCATTGGTATGTAACTCCAGTATACTCATATGCATTCTATTTAGCATAACTTAGGTTGTTTGCGTTACCCTCAGACAGTTCTCAATGAGAACTTCTCATTTCATGCCTCACAACAACTCTGCATTAAAAGTGAAATTGAAAATTATTCTGCCCTGCCTACTATAATTATAGGATATCTACAAACTATTTAGCAACAGCGTACTATGTACTACTACCTACCCAGTACCCACAATCAGAAAGAATGCAAACTATTTTCTTCCTGCGCGTTAAATTATACATAATTATTAGCGTTACATGCGGACGTAGACAAGAACAATGGGAGATTGCCTGATTCAACGATAATGTAGTGTGAATCTTTTTAGTGAACCCCGCTTCACAACTAGTTACCCATATTTAATTAATTAGTAAATAATTATTCTATTTAATCTACTGACTCAACATCAACTTTTGTACGTCCTTTCAGTTCTTTCAATCTACTCTAAGATGTTGCGAATTAAGATCAGGCAATGACAAAATATTTATTAGGCAAATTAGTATCAAATTTTATGTGCATCTCATTAAATGCATCATTTAGCGAGGACATTTTCGTGTTAAATGAGATTTTGTATTGCAAACAATGGATCAACTTAGATTAAAAGGGGCCCGAGGTGCAGTTCGGACAGAACGGAGATTTTCTTTATATGCAAATATATGTATAATTCTGTCAGTCTAAAGATAAGTGTAAAGATATAAAAGACTGGATTTAATTGGGATGGAAAAGAAAAGTGGACTGATCTGGTTTAGCAAGTTAGTTTGGAGTTGCTAGTTAAAAAAGCTGCGACTAAGACAGGGAGACCACACTACATAATTTGTTTTATGCTGACTAATGGCCCTATCCTGAGGAATAAAAAGGTAGAAATATATAGTCAAACATCAATCAACGCAGAGGTTGGTGTTTAAACGGTATAATGAATTAGTTAAGTGATTCAGAGTTTGGTATGAACAATTATTTGTACTTGGGTATGAATATACGTGTATTATTAAGCTTTCAAGTGTGTAAATCAAACTACCTATGTATTTGTATAAGTCAGGAAGAAGGCAAAGAAGGTGGTTGGTTGCTGTTTACTTATTCATACAGTTGTGTCTGATGATTTGTCTTGATATGATTCATAACATGACCATTAGTACTTGCCCTTTCGATAAAAGAATGTGCTTTTCTCTGTCCCTAACAAAATATTTCCCCATTCACTGAAATAAATCGCAGGAACTGTTATGTTTTATAACCCAAGACTAGACGAAACCCCTTTTACTTTTCGAATTCTGACTGTGTAGTATATTTGTGTATTAAGTGAGGTAAGAATGAACAAGCTTCATTGTAGAATGAAAGTTACACTGAAGGCTAATGCTTATTTTACATTCAAAACTGTAGTAAATGTCAAAACCTTTCTTAAGGGACCAATTATATGTCACGATATGGAAATCTGATTTCCTTTATTCAAATCTTTTGAATGATGCATTTAAGAATTTATTTGTGCCCTGTGATTTCCTAGGGTTTGCAGCTTGCCAGGGATTGTGAGGCAATAATAATATAACAATTTCAGTAAACGTATACATAACATAAATAGGTATTTCTGAAGTATAATATATATGTATATAGCATGTGCTAATACAGATAGTAGAGTATACAACTTCCAGTAAAACCTATGGAATAATACATTACAATTTTCGAAATGATTATTAATCATCACTGATTGGCGATGTAATATCATACATAATCGCCATAATTAATGTTTAGATTAGACTATTATTACGTGATGATTACTTTCGCATCTGATACAACTATTCCGGTGTCGATTTATACATGTCATTTGTTACAT